>JAKUBH010000033.1:0-135761 GCA_030563205.1 Sugiyamaella marilandica
CCTCCCCTCCTCCTCCCCTCCCCTTCCCTTCCCTTCCCTTCCTTTCCTGTTCCAACAGACGGGAGGCGTGGGTCCGCACTGGGGTCTGTCCGCAAACACATACACACAGCCGTCCCCGAAAGAAAGGAAATCAATCGCCGGCCCCAGCGGTGCATTCTCGTAGCCATCTGTCGCAAGCACCTGCTGGCGGGCGGGATATCGGCGCGAGGCGAACTGCAAGCGGGGCTGCTCATCTCGGGGCCAGCCGCGACCCCGTCACAGCTACATGCCATCGTCGTTCATGCTGGCCGATATTGGCAGTTGCTTTTTTGCACGTTGCTTTTTGGGACGGCGCGACCCGTGCCCTGGACCCGATCGGCCCTCCACCACCGACCGACCCAGAGTGCAACTAACCGACCGTTCTCTATCTCATCACTTTATCACCGCAAACCGTCCACGAGCGGGCACTGGCAAGTTAGAAGCTTGGGAATTGTCGCACGGCGGGGTACTGCGACTGTTGCCGAGTGCGGATGATCTTTGGACCGGCTCGCAGCACCCATATATAATTCTACACTATTGGCGGTCGAGCCCGGATTTTCGCCATTTAGCCGGTGAGGCAGCAGCACCAGCACCGAGCAGCGCCAGCAGCACAAACAGCCCACAGCACTCACAACAACAAACCGACCCGCGCTGCTCAGCACGAGGCAGCTTGGACGCTAAACGAGCTTCGCGAGGTCTACTGGGCGACGCCACTTAGCAGTAGCGAAAGGACAGTTTGTTTTTTTTTTTTTGCAGTTGGCCTAGTCAGTCAGTTAGTAAGTCTTCTTGTGGTGGCTGAGAGGCAGGCGTAATTTCATTCGACCGTCGTTAATCAGCCATCAGCTTCGGTATCAGCACCTTGAAGCAGATACAAATACTGAGGTGTTAGAGCAGGCAACCGGTAAAGTTCAGTGTTGTGAATCAGTCATCGCCCTGTTTAGATTGGCTGGGTTGGATTCGTTGTTCAATCAGGTCAATTAGTCCCATCATAATCAGCTGCGTCAGCTTGATCATTTGCTTGATAGGTTTTCAAACAGGATCAAATCAGTTGTTTCGAACACCGCGCTTGATTAGGTGGTCAGTCAATTTGAATCAGTTGTTGCAGCTCTACTACTCAGCCAGGTCACTGAATCAGCTACTCTCAGGAAACCACTCGCAGTCTAGTGAGCCACCACTTACTCTCAGCTAGATCGAGCCAGTCTTTACCAGTCAGTGTATAGACTGCGACAGTATTCTGTAATCAGAGAATATCACCTCGACAGTCGTTAGTGAGACAGTTGAATTTGAATCGGACGTCTCAGTCCAGTAAGGCAGACAGGCAGCTGAATCCGATCGCAGCAGCCCAGGTTGGGGTGTCACTAGATTTGACCAGCCAAATAGCTCAGAGCCAAGTAGTGGGGTTCTGCCAGTCTGTCTAGAGATAGCTAACTGAGGGTCAGACGGGAAATACCGCTCTGATTCGCTCTTTTTTTTATTTTTTTTTTTTTTGAAGTTGCACCTGCCAGCCGGTGTAGCTCTCACAACACGTCACTGCATTCGTCTGCATTCACCTCACCGACAACAGTCAAGCTGGCGAGCCCGTTACTAGTGCAGTCTGGCGACGAACCGCTGGGCCACACCGAGGTGTTCAAGGTGAGCAGCAACGACAAGCCCGTGCAGCAGTCGCGCAGCTGCTCGCCCCGCAGAGGCCCCTGGTCGCCTGCCGAGGACCAGCAGCTGCTGGCGCTCATCGAGGAGCATGGGCCCTTCAACTGGGTGCGCATCTCGCAACTGCTGGCGTCACGCAGCCCTAAGCAGTGCCGCGAGCGATACCACCAGAACCTCAAGCCCTCGCTCAACCACTCGCCAATATCTGACGAGGAGGGCGCCTATATCGAGCAGCTGGTGGCCCAGTACGGCAAGAAGTGGGCTGAAATCGCTCGCCATCTGAAGGGGCGCTCTGACAATGCCGTCAAGAACTGGTGGAACGGAGGCGCCAATCGTCGTCGCCGGGCATCGCTGCAAATCACTACTGCGCCAGTCGACGTAGCAAACGGCGCTAACGGAACAGCCCCTGGTGTCATGAACCTGGGAAGGCTCTACGCGCGGCCTGGGTCGGTCAGCGAGCCTATTTACGGAGGTTCTAGATTTGGTTCTGCAGCTGGTGGTCCTGCCGTTGGTCCTGCCGTTGGTCCTGCCGTTGGTCCTACCGTTGGTCCTGGTGGCCTCAGAGCTAGTCCAGCTCACAATGGGGCGGTCTCAGGCCCTGTATTCGGGTCTGGAGCTGCTCCTGGGGGTGTTGCAGTTGCTGGTGGTCCTGGGGGCCCTGGAGGCCCTGGTACAGCAGTTTCTGGCGGAGGTCCTGGGCCGTTAGTTTCTGGTGGAGGTCCTGGACCGACAGGTCTTGGTGGAGGAGGGCCTGCAGTTGGTGCGAGTCCTGGTGCACAGCAGTATGGCTACCAGTTCCCGCCAGGAGCTCCTGGCAGCACTGGAGCGCCTCTCCACCATAGCCACCGGGTGTCGCTGCCCAATATTTATTCCGAATCATACAATAAGCCGTCGCAGCCGTCGCCTCCGCAGCCAAAGCCCCAGGTGGTGTTCAACGCTGCCTACACAGCAGACTCGTCAGGGTTCCGCAAGTCGTCGGCAGTTGCACTGTCGGCGCACACCGTCGACCCTCACCATCCGTCACCAGGGGGCCCATCAGTGTCTCTTGCGGCGCCCACCTCGTCGGGCAGCGTCACGTCTGCTGCTCCGTCTTCGGCGTCATCGGACGCCAGTTCTATCAACAGCACCAGCAGCGCCATGTCCAGCATCAGTGGCCATCGCCGCGCCGGATCGCTTCATCATACTCCAGCTGCCCCAGGCCCGTTCCAGCGCAAACGGGGCCATCTGCTGGGCGACGAGGACCCGCTGAGCCCGTTTGCACGCCGGTTCTCGGCCACGTCTGCCAACACAGGCAGGCGCTCGAGCAGGGCCGACTCGGTGAGCGGACTGTCGTCGGCGTCGGATAACGACGACCCGCTCATGCCTGGCGCCTACAGTCTGCAGCGCTACTCGCTGTCCAACAGCACCTCGAGCTCGCGGCGGAGCAGCCACGTTATGCCCCAGCAGCAACAGCAGCAGCAGCAGCAGCAGCAGCCAGCCGATAGTCTGCTGGCGTCGACGATTCTGCCGCCGCTGACGTCCAACGGCGGCTCGTCGCCAGCCGGGTTCGGCGGCCAGGCAGGCCTGTTTAACCCCTCTTATACATCTTCATCGCCATCGCCATCCTTCCTGCCCATGTCGCCCTTCGAACACCGCCACAGCGTGTCGTCGCTCTCGTCGGTGCTCATGCCGCCAAAGTCTGCTTCCGCAGCGCCTACCACCGGTGCTGTGCCCGGTGCCGACGACGCGTCTAGCCGCGATGACGGAGCGCCTCCCGACACAAAGCTCAAGATCTCGAACCTGCTGTCTTGATTTTTATACTAATGATGTCTACGTTATTACCACAGTGTTTTTCGGTGTATAGTAATTTATTAATGAAGCGTGACGTTAGTTGGATGTTACATTGTCGTAATTAGCACGCTGCCTCAGCACACTGAAATAACTGTAAGTAAGTGTAATAACTGTATTGCATAATAGGCATACCAGCTGACAAAGTTTAGCAACCGTTACTAAGTACTTTGTCGGTGAACATGGCACTGAAACTTTGCGACTCCGTCGCGCTGTAGCAGCTGCTACGCAGCTGGATAAGCGTCGCAATGGTAATACGAATTTCTGAAAAGAAAATTGCGGTGACATAACTGTTAGTGATTATTATAATCGCAGTAGGCTAATTAATGTAATTGTAGTGCTGCATCAGGTATGATGACGTTTAATATCACTTCCTTTCAATACTCGGACGTCAAATCAATTGCACCTCACCGTTAAGCAGGTAACTCCCTATTTGCTTCATTTTTGTCGCCACTTTGTCTTGCTGGTGCAACTACTGAGCTGTTGAGGTTGATTTTTATGCGTTTAGTTCATTGTCCAACTAAAAGAAATCCTCGATGTCCAGGACTCAACTGCGAAGCAGTTGGTACAGCGCGACGGAGTCGCGAAAACCCCCGTCCTTTACCGTTGTATTTATATTATAATCCCGGGTTCTGTTGCAACGGGTAATTTGGAGAGTCGTTATAATTATTATTGCATTTGCAAATATTACATCAAAGCCAGTACGATGACATTGTCACGGTTGCAGTATTTTAGTATCAAGTTACCGTTCGCAGTGTATCGGCGATGGCATTTCAGTATCTTCAGTCTCATTAGCAGCACGGACTGTGATATGGTGTTTAGAATTTCAGGTGCACTAGCGGCTCTTTAAGGCAATGAATGCTCTTTGCGAAATACTGCCGTCAGTATGCACTGGTATACTTGTCCCATCTGGCTAGGGTTTGACGGATGCTATCAATTTGGCCTCGCGTCCATGCACTATTAAATTGAAAACTCGACGTCCCGTCCTTGCATCATGCGTCAAACTGGTAACGGTGCTAATAGAGGCGCTGCCGTTAGAGGCCCGTGAGTAAACAGCTTTTAGCGAGGTGGTCAGTCACTAACAAAAGCAACTCGGCGCTGACCGAGTTCCTGAGGTCTCAGGGTATCAGTGCTGCCGATATCCGTGCTCGCCATCGTGAGCGCCAGCAGCAGCGTGATGAACAGCAGGCAAGTGAAGAGCCTGCCGCAGCGGGCGAGTCCAGCGAAGAGCAGCAGCAGGAAGAAGAACAGGAAGAAGAGGAGGACGAGGAGGTTGAAATGATCCGACAGACTGCTCGACGAAAGCGCCGGAGACGGCGACGAGGTGGTGACGACGACGACGACGATGACGACTACGATGAGGAGAACGACCGCGACTACGAGCCTGGGCAGACCGATGACCTCCAACCAAGGGCCATGGCGGGCGTGGACTTTTGTGCACAGTGCCACTGTCGGTTCACGGTGACGGTGTACACGCGGCAGAACGACGAGGGAGGGGTGCTGTGTCGCGCTTGTGGCGCTCAAAAAGCCAAGCCGTCGGCGTCTGCTGCCCAGCTGGCGGCCAGGCGGCAGCGCAAAAAGGTCGCCGAGGCGCTGCTGGACCGCCAGGACTATCGAAAGATTGCAACCCTCAAAGACCGGTGCATCACCACCGTGGTCAGCTATATCGACGATGTCGAGGCGCTCGGCGAGCTGGGCTCTGTCAACTTGGACAAGATATGCCGGATCGTGTGCAGAAACCGCCGGATGTCGCCTGTGGCGCTCAAGCTGTTTCTGGACCCTTCCAAGGTGTCGCTCGAGATCTGGGACTGCTCGTCACTCACGAGCGATGCGCTGGGGTCGGTGGCTGCGTTCTGTCCTCACATCGAGAGGTTGACGCTGGGGATGTGTGGCCAGCTCACCAACGAGAATCTGCTGTATTTTGCATCGAATCTGCCAAAGCTGAAGTGCCTGTATCTGGATGGGCCGTTCCTTATTCGCAAGGACACATGGCTGACGTTTTTCGACCTCGTGGGGTCGCGCCTCGAGGAGTTCCATGTCATGTCGACTCACCGCATCGACGACGAGGTCGTGGCTAATCTAGTGGTACAGTGCCCCAAGCTGACGCATTTGACGCTGAGCAGACTGCCGTCGCTCAAGGAAGACGCGTCCATCCACATGATTGCCGACTTGGCCAACCTCGAGTTCCTCGAGCTGTCGCATCTCGGAGACAATGAGCACACTGAAAGCACTGTTGTCACCGACGATGCTATGATAACCATTCTGCACCAGGTGGGGTCGCAGCTCAAAACCCTTGTGCTGGACGGATGCACTGCATTGACCGACGAGACGTTGATTTCGGCAATCCGTCCGTGCTGCGGTTCCTTACAAACGCTCTCGTTGGCGCTGTTGGACCAGATCACCGACGAGGCCATCAAGCACCTGTTCACAGGTTGGGATCTTAACAGCGGCCTCGTCAAACTGTCGCTGAAACGCTGCATCCAGGTCGGCGACGCTGGCCTGACTGCAATGCTTGACCACTGCCGGTCAACCATAGTAGAGCTGGACATCAATTCGCTGCAGGTTACTTCAGAACCGCTGCGGGCCATTAGCGGCTGTGTCAACCTGACCACGCTGGACGCCAGTTTTGTCCGTGCAATGGACGACAGCCTGGTAGAGATGCTGGACGAAGCATGTCCAAATTTGTCGCTGATTGAGGTGTACGGAGACCCCTATGTGACTGCCAACTGCAAAGTATCCCGCAACAGGAGGCTCATCGGGCGCCAAAGCGATATGCTTTGATTTATCATCGGCATGGGGGTTTTTTTCAGTCATTGCTATGGGGTGGCAATTTCGTACTTGATTGTTTCCAGTAACATCAATAGATTGATCTTGTACTTTTCAATTTATTTCACCTCATTTTTGGTTCATTTAGGCATCTCCTCCCTGTGACAGGCAGGAGACTGCGAGAATAACTACTGCGCGGCAGTTGCTACAGCGTGACGGAGTCGCAACGTGTACTAGACGTAGAAAAGTGGCGATGGTAACAATATCTTGCGACTCCGTCGCGCTGTAGCAACTGCTGCGCAGTTGGATGGGGACACTGGCAGTGTGGTGCGAAATGTGAATTCTCCTATATCAGATGGTCCTCGTCTCAACACCCTGTCCAGGGTTATTATGCTGTTGACTTTTCCAGTCATTGCTATAGGGTGATAATATTTGTATACTTGACTATCTTCAGTCGCGTCAGTAATCTTGACCTTCTGTCTTCTCGGACGAGAGCTGTCAGTATTATCTCGTGTCTGATTCAATCTCTAGGGTCTCATTTGGTCTGGTTTACATAACTCTCTGAACCTACGAATTAACGAGATTATTATTTTTTCATTTTTATTTTCATTTTTTCGGTTTTTGCTCTATTTTTTTTCTTTCGTTTCGTATAACATTTTGTCGCCCGAATAAAAAGCATCGTCTCTATCCCAGGCAGGAGTTTGAAAGAACAACTGCGTAGCAGTTGCTACAGCGCGACGGAGTCGCAAGACATACATAGTGGAACTTATAGTAGTCGTAATATCTTTCGATGGACTCACTGCTCCGACATGCGACTTGCTCTATTTTATCCTGGATTTACTATATATTTGGAATTTCACATCTACAAGACCTGATAGTCTACGTGGTTTATTTTTCTATCACTCTACAAGCGATTTTATTTCAGCTCATACATCATTACTATTATACATGACCAACTTCGTGCATCCCAAGGTGTTTTGGTTTGGCTTGCTAATGCAATCTTTTTTACAGGACGTTTTTTTCCCACTCATCCCAATAAGTGAGCTACACATCAAATCCTTGCTGTTTCATGTATGTTTCGAAAGGGTTTTTGACGGTAGGGTCGAGCTGGACGCCCGGATGACCGTTCTCCAGCTTGAGCCGTCTATCGGTATCAGGCCCCAGCTTCTGCTTACGGAGATGCTGCTCGGTGAATGGGCTGTGGACCTCGAGATCCACTTGCAAATATTCGGCGAGATGGCCGCTGCGGCCCAGAAAGTCTTTATATACTTCCGAGATGTCAACGACCGCGGTCGGAAGGATGCTCGCCGATGTGCATATGTACTTCCACAGACTGTGCTGCCTTTCGAGTGACGTTTGGTCGACGTTGGCGAGCTCGAAATTGAAGTAGTTGATGAAATAGTAGGTCGACCCGCTGGCCCTGTCTCGGTTCGCTTCGAAGATCGACCGTGCCTGCGCCACGTCGTGCTCGAACTTCCAGTGCATCACGGCCCGCACAGCAGTCACCACTGCCTTGAATTTGGGGGCCACTGTGGGCGAGTCCACCACGCACTGGATATAGTCAAATGCAGATTTGGTGCCGCTGGTGCGCCGTTCCAGATGGATCCGGTATAAGTAGGCTTCCTGGAGATCCTCGTCGACGTCGCTGGCGGCCAGAAACGAGTCCAGTATAGAGCGAGCCAGGGCCACGTTGCCCAACGACTCCTCGTACAGCGCCCACTGGAACCGCACGAAGGGGCGGCCAATCGGCACAAACAGCGACGCGGCCCGCCGGTAGATGTTGGTCACGTCGTCGTGCTTGTCGGGAACCACCGACATCCACCTCGCATACCTCAGCCACATGGCGTCGTACATGGCACACGGCACCAAAGCACGCTCGTACAGCGCGACCGTCTGGTCAAAGTCGGCGTGGGCCTCCTCCCAGTCGAGGTACTGGTTCCAGTTGGCGAGCTGGTCGGGCTCGAGCTCGACGTTGACAAAGTAAGGGCGCGTGATGCGGGACTCGAACGTCCACCGGTCGTTGGTGCCCTTCTGGGTGGCCAAAAACACCTTCTGCACGTCGAACTCGCTGAACAGGTCCGGGTGCTTGCTTGCCAGCGACGCACACCGCTCGTAGTAGCGGGCGTACTGATGAAGTGGGTACTGGGCAATCTGCTGCACCACGGCAGCAGCTCGCGCACTGTCGGGCTCTATAGAGTCCTCGAACGCCAGGTAGGCGTCCCAGAACGGGTGCGACATGAAGTCGCGGCCCACCAGGCGAGCGCCTCTCTGGAACACCAGCCTCTTGTCGTCCTCGCTGTACTCGCTGAGAGGACTAATGAAGGTGCCATAGTGGGCCCACAGATCCACAGACACCGGAAACGCCGCCACTGCTCTCTCGTACACCATCACCGCGCCGCTGGGGCCGCCCAGCGACCGCTCCATGTCGGCATACTTGATCCAGTAGCCGAAAAACAGCGGGAACCGCCCCAGCAGCCGGTCGTAGTGGTCGCGAGCTGCCGCCTGCACGCCAGGACTGTGCCGGTGCGACTCGAAGTGCTGGTCGGTGATCTGCAGCAGCGCCTCCCACAGGTCCAGTCTGTCGGGATCGCTGTCCACCGCCTGTGCAGCCGCCTTCCACGCAGCGTCGTCGGCGACGACTTTGGCCAGCTCCATGTTGTAGATGTGCACTCGCTCAGTGCTCAGCACTCCTTACCGAGAAACCCTAATACCGCGGTGTCGGGCCTACCGACATCGAAGTCCAGTGAATTTAGGTCAACAAGTACAATTGGTCGCTAGTTTTCTGTCTTGCGACTCCGTCGCGCTGTGGCAACTGCTGCGCAGTTGTGCGACAAATCATAAACTAATGGTGTATAATCCAACAGTCTGTAACCCAACCGTATATCGCACAAATGTATATTACCCAACTATATAAGACTGACAAGCGTGTCCAGTGACGCTTTAAGCCCCATTTCTCATCGTGTTTGATTCAACTGCGAAGCAGTTGCTACAGCGCGACGGAGTCGCAAGATAAATGTCCCATTGTAGACGTCGGCTCAGGGTGCTCCAAGCTTTAACCGGTGAACCCTAATACCCCCTTCGCAGGAGTACCGACATGGAAATAGAACCCCCAGGTACGCCAGATAATTTTAAGTTGCCTCTGCCTTTCTTGTCTTGCGACTTCGTCGCGCTGTGTCAACTGCTGTGCAGTTGAGCGACAAACTACGGTACATGGGTAGCGAACTATAGACCACCTTCAGCAAATCATAATTGCAGCCGTATTCTTCTAACTAACTTATAAGATTGACCAAAAACATTGTTACACTTCACAAAGTCCGTTTGTTGTCATAATTGAGTCAACTGCGAAGCAGTTGCAGCAGCGCGACGGAGTCGCAAGACTAATATCCACTGTAGAAGTTAGCACCATGTTGTAGATGTTCCGACGCCTAATGCATGACTGGAGAAAACCTAATACCTTGATTTCTGGCCCACCAATATCAGAAATCTGCATCAGTAGGACCAGCAGGTACAGCACCCGAAGTTCAGGACTAGGTGTAGGTATATATTGGCTCAACAAGACCTGGTCGTGCAACTCTGTCGGCAGCAGCTGCCTGCGCAGTTGTGGGACGAATCATAGTGCAAAATTGTACATAACCCAACTGTTAAGGACGCTACAGGACGGACATTAACTGTATCTATTAAGTTAGGTAAAAGACAGAAGAAGGGGTTGTACATGAACGCTACTTGAGGAGGGCCATGACGCGGCGCGCGAGGGCCGGCACAGCCATCTGGGACGCGTAGGTCTGCTCCTCGACGGGGCCAGCGGGGTCGGGGGCTGCGTCGAGCACCTCGCGGCGCGACAGGCCGTCGACGAGGCGCAGGAGGTCGGGCGAGTCCAGAAAGAGCTTGTTGATGCGCTTGTTGTCGGCCTCAAGCAGCTGGAGGATCATCCACACGGCGATGTGCTCGAAGGTGGGCTCGGCGCTGGTGAGGAAGTGCTCGAGAAAGGCGCGGATGCCGCCGTCGGGCTCGGCCCAGCACCGCACAAAGGGGTCGTAGTTGGCGACCTTGGACGACAGGTTGCCGAGGGCGGCGGCGCTGTTGCCCTGGACCTCGACGTTGTCGATGCGGGTGAGGGGGATGAGCGCCTCCACCACGCCCATGGCGAGCATCTCGTCCTTGAGCTCGTCGCCCAGCGCCAGCACGGCCAGGCACGCGGTGATCTCGCTCTTGACGGAGGGCACCGCGGTGGGGAGCAGGGCCAGGCACTTCTGCACGGCGCCCACCGCCACGATCTCGAGCTTGGTGCGCTCCGACGAGGCGGCCAGGTTGCGGAGGGTGGAGATGGTGTGGCACTGGATCTCCTCGTTGTCGGACTTGGCGAGCAGCTCCACGAGGGGCCGCAGGAACCCGGCGTCCACGATGGCCGACTCGTTGAGGGGGTGGATCGAGATGTTGCGGATGCACGCGACCGCCGCCAGAATGAGCGGGGCGTGGCTGCTCTGGAGCAGGTTGAGCAGGTGGGGCAGCCCGTCGGCGCGGGTGATCTCGAGCTGGTAGTTGACGTCGGATGCAAGGTTGCGGAGCGCCAGGGCCGCCTGGCACTGCACGCGGGGCGACGACGAGCCCATGAGGCCCACCAGGTAGTGCACGAGGCGGGGCTCGGTGGCGGCCAGCTTGCGCCGGTTGTCGAGGTCGACCGCGATGTTGGACAGCGCCGTGGTGCAGTAGTACTGCACGTCGGGGTCCTTGGACGACAGCAGCGACACCAGCACCGGGATGGCCCCGGCGCCCACCAGCTCCTGGCGGTTGTCGTCCGAGTGCGTCATGTTGAGCAGCGCGCCCGTCGCATTGCGCTGCACGCGCATGTCCTTGGACTTGGCGAGCCGCGTCAGGGGCACGAGGGCCCCGCTGCTGGCAATCACCGCCTTGTTGTCTTCGTGGGTCGCCAGGTTGGTCATGCACCCCACCGCGTTGCACTGGACCTCCACGTTGGGCGACATCATCTGGCGGATCAGCGGCTCCAGCCCGCCCATCTCCACCACGAGCCGCTTGTTGTCGTTGTTGACGGCCAGGTTGCCGAGGGCAGCGCCTGCCGCGCGCTGGATCTCCACGTCGGGGCTCTGCAGCAGCTTGAGAATGGGCACCAGCGCCTCGCTCGACACGGGCCGAATGTACTTCTCGGTGATTTCCGCAAACGCCAGCGCCGCCGACCGCTGCAGGTCCAGGTTGTCCGAATTCACGAGCGTCGTGAGCGCCTTGAGGGGGCCCTCCGAGAACAGGTCCACGTCGTTGCGCTCGTCCAGGTACCGGAGCAGCACCGAGACCGCCTCCCGCTCGTTGTCGGCCAGCAGCGGCTCGTAGCTGCTGCCGCCGCCGTCACTGCACATGCTACAGCACACCCCCATGGTCGCAAGAATGTGGTGCTGTGGGGAAGAAGCGCTCGCGGGCCTGTGGGCGCGGATTGGGTGCTTTTTCAGAGGCTCTGCTGGGGCTTGAGTACAGAAGTAGGGAGGTTGGTCGGTTGCATTTGCATTAATTAAGGCCGGGTTACGATAAGCCCCGCGAACCTCCCGATTGCACGGCTGCGCGGCTCCCGCTGCCGGCTCGTCTGCTCAGTGCTGGTGGGGTTGCGGTGCTGCAGCGCGACGAGTCCCAAGATGCGATTGTGTTGTGCTGGTGCCGTTGACGAAGCCGTTGAGTAGCCGGTTGAGTAGACTGTCATATCTCGCGACTCCGTCGCGCTGTGGCAACTGCTGCGCAGTTGTTTGCTAGGACACTGTTAGGGCCATTGTGGCGGTCGCAGTGCGCATCTCGATACACGATCCGCTTATCGACTGGCCGCTACTCAGCTAAGCCTCCATAACAGCCCATAACAGGTTGTTTTGCGTCCCTCTTCTTTGACTTATTTTCAGGTTCAGTTGTTTTGTTTCTTCTACTTGCAGAGATATCTGACATATCTGGCCTGCAGGTCGCCCACCACCGCCGCACTGCGCGTCTATTGTATGATCGGTTGATTACTGTGTGTGGTTTACTCGATGCGCTTCCATAACAGCCCATCGGCTGCCCGATTTGGCGGCGATGTATACACTGACGTGTCATAGCATGTATTATTCCACAGCATTGTCGAGATGTGACACTCGTTTATAATTCATATCTTTTACTGTTTTTTGATAAGACTGCATTTTTTTTTGAGCTTTATATTATAACTTATATATGTATTTAATAAATAACTCGCCCAAGTACAAGAAGGTTGTGCTGTACTGCATAGTTTTTGGAACAGCTGGTGCGCAGCATATGGGTGCTATTTGTGCCCCACATGAACCAGACTGCAGAGAAGCCACTCGAGCTGGGCATATGTGTTAACAGAGCCCAGATAGAAGGTCGAACACAAGTTGGGTTGGGCTACTCAGATTGGACACACAGAGAGCTTGTCTTTCTCCAGAGCATCACCGGCAGTGAGCACTAGCAAGAAGTGGTACAGCTTCTTGAGGCCTTTCTTTGCCATTTGAGAAGCAGACGACTTAGTAGGTGCAAGGGTCTCGTCGAACTGGTCAGTCATGATGGATCTGTGTTGGAAATTGAAAATCCTGCTCGGAAACCGTGGCGTTTTATATTGTCGCTCCCCATAGATGGGTCTCGGAGACAATTGCTGTTAGCTCCCCAAACGGTCCATCTGCACGCCCCTGACCAAATTGGGCAATAAGGTCATCGCGAAAAAATTTCGATATTTTCGTGTGGACAGAAAAAGAAAACACATAGCTATCACGTCAAATGTATAAATAAATATCTTATACGACACAAAACATAGGGCAAACCAGAGCCAGGTGGACAAGTAGATGTGTAGGGATGTAGCTCGCCAGTATGCTGTATAAATACGACCCCACGTGCCCATTGGAGATGCGGACATGAATTTGCAATTCCACTGCATATATGAAGCATCAATGGCGACAGCACAGTACAACAGCCTGCAGCCAGACAGTTAACGGCAACCAACAGCACACATACGAAGCATAATTTATTCAATATACAACAACATGCATACAAAAAGAGCAGCCTGGCTTCCGCGACTCCGTCGCGCTGTAGCAACTGCTGCGCAGTTGATCCCACGTATAGATAGCTGTACCTTCAATAGATGTGAAAAAAAAAACTCTAATTACGATTCCGAGTCGAAACAAGCTACAGGGTCCAAGCCCAACTGCGCAGCAGTTGCCACAGCGCGACGGAGTCGCAAGACCACACTAACAAATAACCTACACAACCTGGCATGCGGGAGAGGTTAATTAATTACAAGACAGCCGAGACTGCCAATAAATAAACTAATGAAACAGTCAAGCAGCAGCGTCGGCGACCCTGAGCTCGAGCAGCCAGTCGGCGCCGAACCACAGCTTGTCGAAGCGCTTCATGCCGTTGGCGTGCAGCGCAGCACGGGGAATGCCAATGTCCACCACGTAGTTTGTCCATTCGCCCTTGGTGACCACCTCGGCGAGGCGCGCATTGAGGGTCCCTGTGAGCGGGAACCCGAACGACACCACCCACTTGGCGTGCACATAGATGTCGGCGGTGGTGTTGGACAGCCCTGTGGACGCGTCGAGGCCCGACGGGATGTCGAGCGACAGCACGGTGGCCCGCGACCGGTTGGCCCACTCCACGAGCCCCAGCGCCGAGCTCACCACGTCGTCGTCCTCCCAGAGGTCCTCGAACGTCGACTGGTAGCCCTGCAGCCCGTCCACAATGAGCTCCACGGGGCTGTCGTAGGACGCCAGCACCGGCGTGAGCTGGTCGAGCCGCGACACCACTCTGCCGCCAGCACACTCAAACGCCTTGAGATGGGGCCCCACCGCCTCGTCTGCGCGGGACCCAGGCACCACCGCGATGATGTCGACCTGGCGGTTCGCGAGATGGCGCCCCGCCACCAGCGCGCGACAGCCAGTGCGGTTGTTGCCGACAAACGTCACTACGAGCGGGCGCGAGTTGTGGTTGCGAGCGCTGAACCGCGACGTGCCACCGAGCGCCCGCAGCGCCAGCTGAGCTACGCCTCGGCCAGCATTCTCGTGCACGACCGCGTCGCTGAGCCCGAACGCCTCGCACGTAATGCGCTCGAGCTCCACCATTTGCACTGGCGAAGCGCACGGACAGGGCAGGTCGGTATTCGACGCCACGAACTGCAATTTGGAGTTGATGGCAGCTGCCGACGCCGAGCCTTTGCGCAGCTGCTGCAGCCCGTTGTTGGACGACACAGGCGCCATGTCGCTGAAGCTCCAGTTGGCGCTTGTCTCGACCACCATCTCGTCGTTGCCGTACTTCTGGGGCGACGCCACCTTGTTGACGGCCACCAGCCGGTCCCCGGGAAGCACCCGGTCGCTCTCGCGGATCTCGTTAAACACCAGCGCCTTGTCGAACAGGTCGAGGTTGGCCTGGAAGTCGAACTCGTTGCCGCGGATATCGGTGAGGTCCTCGGTGGCCCAGTCAGAGTCGTTTGCGAAGCCGGCGTGGGCATGATGGCGCCCAATGCGCTGCGACTTGTGCTTGCGTTGACCGCTTTTTTTCGCATTGGCATTGGCATTGGCACTTTTGTGGTAGTTCATAGAGAAGTCCTGCCGCTCTTCTTTGGGAGCCACGTAGCTGTGCTCCTCGGACGACTCGTCTGAACCATCGTGGTCCATCCGAGGCGGAGGAACCTTCGCAGCAGCAGCAGCAGCAGGAGCAGCAGGAGCCTTCACAGCAGGCACCGCAGACACGATTGCTGGATCCACAAACAGACCCGACGGAGCTGGGGCAGCCGGTGCTGCGTTTTGTACTGGTGGAACAGCAGAAGGCTGCTGAGGCAGAATGTCCAAATCAGCAATGTCAGGGCCCTGGATCAGAAGCAGCGGTGCGATCTGACCTGTAGAATATATGACTTTTTGTTAGCGCGATGTCCACCAGGACCAGCGCTCTGCACATACCATTTGCAAGCGTCAGTCTCCCATCGACAACTTCCTTAACCAGACCCTGCAGCAGGACGCCATTTTGGAGGGTCACTCGGACAGTCCTGTTGACGAACTGAGAAGACATAAGGACAGCCAAGAAAGGCATCATCATCACCATTAACCACTGAGCGACAACCAGCATGCGCCGCACGCCGCGGTTGGTAGGGCTCAGGGTGGAGCTGCTGTGCTGTGCGCCCCAGTCTAGTCAGTCAACACAGTGCTCACTCAATTAATTGAAATGCGAACTACCATAGAGTCCTCGACCAACTGCGCAGCAGTTGCCACAGCGCGACGGAGTCGCAAGATATGTAGTTGTGAGTTGTATAGTTGGAGTAGTCATCTTGCGACTCCGTCGCGCTGTGGCAACTGCTGCGCAGTTGGTCGAGGACGTTGTGCATGGCGCATGCAGGTTGAGATAGATAATATTAGAGCAGGACAGCTATAAGACAAGACAGAAGTAAGGTAGGACATGTGTGAGAGGCCAATTCAGGATAGCCAAGCAAATGCAGGATAGAGCCAGGCGATACAGGATAGATCAGGTCAGGTCAGAATGGGTAGGGTGAAGACAGGATGGCACAGGACAAGACAGGCAAGACCTGACAGGATTAACATTTAAAACAGTATATTATTTAGAAATAACTAGACAAATAAACGAAAACAGGCAAGATAAGACAAATCTGGACTAGACAAGCTAGTCAAGACAGGCTAGGATGACACGAGGTCACGTTGCAAAGCGCAGACTTGTCGGAACAGGCCATATAAAATAGGAGCGGGTCATACTAGATAGGACACCGCCGCAGAGCTGTACAGTACAGGTTAGGACTAGACAAGAATGGAAGGGCAGGACAGAATAGGGCAGGACAGAATAGGGCACGACAGAATAAGAACAGACAGGACCAAATGGGATGGGCAGGACAGAATAGGACAGATATTTTAGGACAAGACAGCGCATGGCAGATGTCAGCAACAGGCCGTTTCTTGGCGCGCCAGTAGGCTTCCAGTTATGGCACAAAGCCGATTCGGTTGTTCTTTGCTCAGTTTTGCCGCCCTTTGCAGCTTGCAGTCCTTTGCAGCTTGTCGCGATATTCCGACCGCTTACGGATATTGCTAGGGAATGACAGATACCGCTAGTTGCAGATGACACTAGCTGCAGATATTGCCAGATCTTGCAGACACTGCACTTAATGCAGATTGCTCTAGTAATTTGCAGTTATATTGGCCCGGATACAGGAGTGCATTTGCATGGCACAGCCAAGCACTCGTATTGCCCATGACCAATTGACTGACTGGGAATAGAAGCAGTGCATGGCAGCCCGATCTGGGGCAGTTGGCGCAGTAGGGACATTAGGGAGGCAGTAGGGACATTGGGGAGGCAGTAGGAGCAGTAGCGGCATTAGGGGCAGCAGAGGCAGCCGGGGCAGTTGGCCAGCAATCTCCCATATGGGCCGGCCACGCAAGGGAGGGCGCCCAAATGTAGTCGCGATAGGCCTGGCAGACAGCACATACCAAAGGAGTCAATACTAAATTAGCTCCACATGACCGGAGAAACAGTGCATGGCAGCCGTGCATTGCCGGCCAAAAAGGATATGCTGGCGACGCTGCGGGAGCTCTGCATCTACCAGCATTAGTAGCGGTGGTCTGCACAAGAACAGGAATTTTACCCCCTTCGGCACTACCTGCATGGAAGCCGCTCAGCCTGGCAGTGGCTGGTCTTCGGCCACCGCTTGTAGGATGAATATGACGGGTCATTTGAAAGACTGTCTTGGAGATGATTTTCTTTTTTTCTTCATTTAACTGGCACAACAGCAAGATGGACTTCAAGTGAAAAGACAAGGACTAGCGCAAATAGCGTGGGGGAACGTCGTCGGACTAGCAGCCAGCAGAACCCAGACTGTCAGGAGTTGCCTCAATGCTCCTTAATGTACGCCACACCGTGAAGACGAGGACGAAATGTATGTTATTTCAGGTTTCATTTAATGTAAAAGAGACATTCGCGACTCCGTCGCGCTGTAGCAACTGCTTCGCAGTTGAGGCATGGACACTAGACAACGATGTTGGATTCTGCAATATATATTCAAATACAGTCCAAAAAATTGCATCAATGTCATCTATATAATTATCTACATATAAGCCTGATCGTAAGCATAGAAAATATTGAAATATAATAAATAATATCCATATGTAATGATATATCCATATGTAATGATATATCCAGATGTAATGATATATCCATATGTAATGATATATCCATATGTAATGATATCCATATGTAATGATATATCCATATGTAATGATATATCCATGTGCAATGATATCTCCATGTGCAATAATATCTCCGTATGTAACTATAGGTAATGATATATCCATGTGTAACTATATGTGAATATGTATATATGTCAATGGCAAGCTCTGCTGAGCATAAACACCCACTAGTAATTATGCGAGAACGAACGAGTGAAACAGAATGTAGAGCACGTAACAAAAGACGTCCTCGAACAACTGCGAAGCAGTTGCTACAGCGCGACGGAGTCGCGAAGATGTTAGTGTTGAAATTCGAGTTATACTCAGCAGAATAAATATATTAATGCAAAACCGGTACCCAAATAAATAACTATGCAAACATCAATTCGTCTTGTTAGCGAGCACTGTAGCGAGGAGGAGAAGAGAAGTGCTGCTGGTGGCGCCAGTACGAACCCGGCACGCCTGGCGACAGGAAATGAGGTAGTCCGTTGCTGCCCACTCCGGCCGCCACTGTAGACAGCGGGTTTTGGCGCACTTGGTTCGCAGCCGGAATGGCAGCGGGGTCGGGCATGTAGTGCTGGAGCTCGAACTGGTACTGCTGGGGAAGCAGCGTTGCTCGGCTCGTCGATGGCAGCAGGCCATAGCGCGGCGAGAAGGTCTTCTTCTGCGAAACCACGTAGTAGATGAGCGCAGACTGGGCAGGCTGTGCTGGCTGCATGAAGCTGGCAGGCACTGCTGTATTGGCGAGCAGCGTGCGCGCAGGACGCTCGAACATGGATCCTGGCGACGGGAGGCTGACGTTGTGCGATTGGACGGCGCGCTTGGCAGGCAGCGACTCGTCCGAGAACGAGCTTCCACTGTAGGTTCTCTTGCGGTTCATCATTGGCGTGATTCCGGGTGTCGGCAGCGACATGAGCACAGGAGGACTGTCGGCAGCAGAGCGATGGACACCAGCAATCTGGCCCGCCATCTGGCCCGCCATCTGCGAATGGACCTGGGCAGGAATCGGGGCAGGAATCGGCGCAGCAATCGGCGCAGCAATCTGAGTTGGGACTGGGGCACGGATCTGGCTAGCATGAAGCTGAGCCTGAGGAACCTGTACTCGGGGAAGTTGAGCTTGAGGAAGTTGAGCCTGAGGAAGTTGAGCCTGAGGAAGTTGAGCCTGAGGAAGTTGAGCCTGAGGAAGTTGAGCCTGAGGAAGTTGAGCCTGAGGAAGTTGAGCCTGAGGAAGTTGAGCCTGAGGAAGTTGAGCCTGAGCCCCCAGAGCACTAGAAACTGGGCTAAACAGCGGGGCACTGGGCGCCAAAGCAGCAGAAATAGGAGGCCGAGAAGCAGTGATGCCAGAAGCCACTGGAGCTGGTGGAAGAGACACCGCCGGTATAGCCACAGAGGCGTCAGGAGTGGCCAGCGCAGGCCCCAGCGGCGACAGTGCTGGCACCGGATGGCCGTACGTCACCGAGTGGGGAGGCGACAGCAGCATCGCCAGCGGCGTGTGCAGTGACTTGACAGGCGCCATCTTGCGGAATGCGCTCGCTCCGACGCCACTGGGAGGCGACGTCAGAGCCGACACAACCGCGTAGTGCACGTTCAGCCACACCTTCAGGTGGCGCTGCCACTGGGCCCACTCGGCACGGTCCACGAACAGTGAGTACTTCATGTTGGCCAGAAACTCGATCTCCATAGCCGACAGCTCGCGCAGCGGCAGCCGCGTGATGTCAGCCCACGTCTTATTGGTGTACGTGTTGTCGTCGAGGAACTTGTTGGCCAGCATCATGGCCACCGAAAACACCCGGTACTCGGAGTTGGCGCTGCCCACAATTGGCGTCGGCGCCAGCCGTTTGAGCTTCGCGATGTACAGCAGCGCCAGCGACACCGCAGTGGGCGGCAGCTGGGTGCGCGAGATGAGCATCGTCACGAACTGGTTGAACGCCGGCGAGGGCACCGTGTACTTCGACATGTCGCGAGCACGCTCGTAGCGGTTGAGGGTGCGAGCGTCCTCGAACAGCCGCGTCAGCTCCGCCATGTCGTTGAACCACAGCAGGCACACAATGCTCGCCACATTGCTGTAGTAGATCGACTTGGACGGGCGTCTGGGTTCGCCCTGACTGCCATTCACCGACCCTTTTGGAGGTCCATTGGCATGCTGGCCAGCCGTGTGGCTCAAGCCGTGATTGTGATTGTGATTGTGGCTGAAGCTGTGGCTGTGGCTGTGGGTGTGGCTCATACCGTCCTCAGACGGCTGAGGCTGACTGCATTGGCTGAGGCTGTTAACGACCTGGCTAGACTGTTGTTGATTAGGCTGGCTGCTCAGCTGGTTGAGCTGCTGGTTGAACTGCTGGTTGAGCTGATTAAGCTGACTGAGCTGATTGGCCTGGTTTAGCTGGTTGAGCTGGTTGAGCTGTTGATTGTGATAGCCGGACTGGAACTGACCAGTGAGATTGACACCGTTGGAATTGCCAATAGGGCCCAGCTGATTGGGCTGCTTGTCATAGTTCAGCCGGCCCCCATTGTAGGCACCATTATAACTAGCAGTTTCCTCCGGCTTGTACTGCGAAACGAGCTCCCCATTATAGCCCGGTCTGGAGACCGAACTGTAATCCGAATTATAGATCGAAGCGTAGTCGGAACCGTAGCCAAGCGTGGAATTGACATTAGAGTTGGAATTGGAGTTGACATTGGAATTGAGGCTGGCATTGGCATCGACATTGCCATTGGAATTGCTCGTCACATTGTGGCTATCGAGCCTGTGGCTATCGTGCCTGTGGCTATCGTGCCTGTGGCTGTCGTGCCTGTGGCTATCATGACTGTGGCTGTCCAGCAGATCAGGGATCCGCATTGGCAGTGACAGCTCGCTCACTGGGGTAGGCTCAGGAGTGGCTGCCGTGGTGGAGAAAAACGGACCGTTGTGGTGGGCCAAAACCCGCTCGCCAGAGCTCACCACAGGGCCTCGATAGGCACCGCGGCTGTCGGCGAGCGGACCAGGACTCATGTGCAACACCATCATGTGCTGAGGGCCATATTCTGACCAGTGGAGACGACAACAGCACCTCTACGTATTGAGTCGGGCAGGAAGCGCAGCTGGAAGTCCGGAGATATATATTTATATGGACTGGCATTATAAAAAAAGGACATGCATCAGAACCAAGTTAAGTTAACATAATATGCAAACCGAACGAGAATAATAATAAAGAGGAGTGCTGCACAAGCCGATGGCCCGCAGTTGCTTTTTTCGGGGTTGCTTTTTGTGGCAGGAGAAGAAAGAAGCTGCGGGGGCTAGGGGTCCCGCACCAAGATCAGCGCAAAAAGCAACGGTGTCGAAAAGCGGCAAAAATAAAATGTGCTGATATTAAAGGAGAAAAATGGTGCGCAAAAAGCAACGGGCAATTTAACATGATGGATGGGGTTGCGCGGCTGACGGTCCCTGACAAGCGTTGACAAGTGACTGACTGGCCCGACTAGACGGGACTGGTTAGGCCGCGACATTGGCGGGCTTGTTTGTGTTGCTGGGGGATTTTCTTTACGTATTTGTGCACCAGGGGGGAGGAGGGGGAGCGCTTATTTTTGTGGGCTTTTTTTTTTTTTATATTTCCCTGAGGTGGTGGTTTTGTGGGTTATTTGGTTGTTTTGTTATTTCGCTGTTTCGGTTTCATTTTAGTTATTTCGTTTTTCGGCGCGTCCTTGGGGCTAACCTCGCTCCACTGCTTTATGTTGCGGTCGCAGCAGTGCAGTGCAGTGCAGTCAGTCCGTCCCAACAAACACCAGGTGAGCCCAGCCCAGCCCAGCCCAGCCCAGCCTAAGTAAGCCCAGCCTGTCGTCGGCAGCATGTCGCCCCTGACCATCGTCCTAGCCGCAGGCGTCGGCGCCCACCGCCTCACTCACTCTCTGCTGACATTAAGAGCCGCAACTGGCTGCAGCAGCGCGATCAGCAGCGCATGCGATTATGGACAATGACGACACCAGCGTGGCTCCCGTCCCCCCCGCGCCCGTTTTTTTCGGGTGCTTGTGAGCAGCACTGACCGGCTGTTTGCCACCGCAATTAACCGCCTACGACTGTGCTTGCGCTGCTGTATGTTCTCCACCGGCATGCCCCCCCCCATCAGCAGTGCTCGTGGCCCGGCCAGCAGCGGGCCGTCACGTGCCCCTGCCGCACCCGCATAGGGCCCCGATCGGCAGCTCGCCCATACCGCAATCTCTGCACCCTAAAACGGTTTTATGGCTCCAGCAGCGCCTGCATCAAGCAAAGTTGGCGGGTCCATCGGTGCAAAGACGATCGACATCACCAATACGAGACCTCCACTATTGTACGGGCTATAATTTGGCGACCGGACCTGGAGGAGGCGGCACAGGCCGGCTGCCGACAGGCACACGCGACGGGTGCACTGCTGCTGTGCAACCGCCATGTTCCATCCGGGCACCAGCCAGTTGCAGCAAATCAGAGTGCCTGTGCCGCAAAACTTCTCCACCCGAAAATCACCTAGCCAAGCCACGTCAGTACCGCAGGTCCGTCACTAGCCCACTAGGCCCGCTAAGGCTCACCCGAGGTGCCGCCGTTTGATCAGCAAACCCTGAAGGCGAGCGAGCATATGTATGATGAGAATAGCAGGCAGAATGAACCGCAGCAATGCGTGCCACAGTAATGGACGTCAAGGAAAATCACAGCAAGTGGCAACAACCAATATGGGAAACTAAATAGGCAACAAAAAAAGTCAGGGGGAGAATACAGTGATGTACAACAATGGCGAATAACAATAGCTAGGAATACGTCGTAGGCTATAATATGGTAGTACCGGATCACCACGAATCACAGAGTACTATAGCGATCACCGCGATCACCGCGATCACAACGATCACAATGAACCCGAAGAGCCACCACAATGTAGGTAGGTGGAGAGTCAGTCAACCAGGGCTCACTAGTAGCCACTCAACATCATATCTGGAATGACTGATAGCAAATGTGACAAGCCACAAGAGTTTAGCCATAGCAATGATAGCAGCCGACCAAAAAAGGAGGTCCGATAACGAGTCAAAATATATATCGCAGTAGTGTTTTTGCACCGCAATATTGTATCAGTGTGGTAAATCGTTGCAGCTGATCACCATGATGCATCATCGTAGTGTGCCATTGTAGTGTACTACTATAGTAGTAGTGTATCATCAACAGTAGTGCATACACACTGTATGAGCTGTATTGGAGTATCAAGCAGTGAATCGCAGTGGAGTATCAAGCAGTGAATCGCAGTGGAGTATCAAGCAGTGAATCGCAGTGGAGTATCAAGTTAGAGGATTTAGTAGCTTGGTGTATGTCAGGTACGAATCATAGTATACCACAGTAGTGAATCATAGTATACCACAGTAGTGAATATTGGAACATCACATTCCTGAATCATTCATTGTCTTACTTGTGATCAGTGAATAGGTCGTCACAGCAGTGGATGCGGATCCGTGTATTATACGATCAGTGCACTAGTGAATCACAAGTGAATCCAAATAATTGATCGCTACTGTAGCGGTCAGCAGTGCCACCGACCAAACAAAGATCTCTCAACAACAGCAATAGTCCACCACAAATGCCGCCAAACTATCATCCGTCAACATGCCGCTACTCGCATATCGGCTCTATACATATTGCTGTGCTGCATATCACCGTACTACACGACGCATTCAGCACTTGACATATCCAGCACTGTACATATCCAGCTCTGTACACATCCAGCACTCTGCATATTCACATTGAGTAATCGACATGTCCACCACACTACTCTACCCCATTCACACTATTTTGTATGTCAGCTGTGTAAAACACACAGCTATCCAAACAGCACATTATATATTACATTATATAAGCTACACAAGCTGAATAGGTTTATTGATACTCACTCCCCTGATAGCAGATTGTAGCCGCAATCAACTGTGTATGTTCGCTACATATGCTTCCATCCAAGCAGCATACTCAGTGTATTCACATTCAGCGATCTCCCCCCTTTACGTATGTACACTACTACTACTACTACTACTACTACCACTACTACTACTACTACTACTGCTGCACACGACACATTCGCAACTAGGTAAGTACTACATATCTTTGGCACATACGTGTACAGCGCTCACGTATACAGCGCGCCTACATATCCACTACCACTACTACACAGTTTCAGACCTCTACATATCCGCTACGCAGTTCCAGAACTCTACATATCGCTCACGTAGCCACCTACATATCTACACTAAACCCCACTAACAGGGCGCTACCGTCGTCGGCTCACACTGGTGCCGGCCCACCATCGGATGATCCAAAAGAAAACAAGCCAGCAAATGTTTCACTTAGAGATCACACGCCCTACCCCTGAGTCTGGAGAAACGCCGCCCCGCCGATTGCTGCCTCCCCCAGCCTCCGCCACGCATTTAGGCCGTAGCCGCTATGAGTAACATCAGCAGCTGACACGCACAAGCGTTGCACTGCAGAAGCTGACACAGCAGAAATGGATCCTTGTACATGCTTTGGGCGTATGGACGACCGCTGTGGTTGCGGTTGAGGTTGTGGTTGAGGTTGTGGTTGAGGTTGCGGTTGAGGTTGTGGTTGAGGGTGAGGTTGTGGTTGAGGGTGAGGTTGTGGGTGAGATTACTGTTGAAGCTGAGGCTGCGGTTGGGGTTCCATTGCGGGCCAGTGAAGCCGCGACAGGAGCTGATGGTGGGCTGGTGGGCTGGTGGGTTGATTGATACCCAGTGGCTACTCATACTGTGGCGGCAATGACGCAGTCGAGATACGGATATACTGCTCTGATTCCGAACTGCATGACTTTTGACTAATCACGGTGGATTTATTAAGTAGGGTGTTGATCTATCGCGTACATAACAGCGGCCCATAATAGCAGCAACAGGTACCTATAGTAACGCGTATCTACTAACACGTACCCACGTAGCACACTATCTGAGTCACTATCATGCTGCTACTACAGTACGGCAACTTTGCTGCGTTAGAACGGTTACAATAGCAGTAGCAGTGCAGTGCGACCCACGCTCCGCGTAATTACCCCGAGTATATTAGCCAGCCGACGGCGTAACTGCAGGTATGTGGCGCACACCGAGACATACCCTAATGTTCGGGGGATCGCCGGGTTAGGCCAGGAACCTTGAGCGCCTTGCATTAGCTCGTCACAAGAGAGGGGCGCCGCGCGCGGCGGGGTGCACTAGGGCAAAAGCAATTTGGGGCTGCTCTTGTTGCTAACGCGCTAACCTAAATGGCAGACCGTCCTGACTATGGAGCTGCCGGGCCTGCGCCGGAGCAATCACTAGGTGACGACCACGGCAGGCGCCAAACCCGCTACGAGCAGCCAACGCCAATCGGCAATGCCAGACAAGACAATCACACTAATTAATCGCATGCCAATCATGGAAAAAAAAAACAAAAAAAATAATGATCAACCTCGCGCCTATCAAAAACAAATAAAATCCGCCACTGACCAGCTGCTGCCAGCTGCTGCCAGCAATAGCCAGCAACTGCCTATACCGGCCGGCACCACCAGTAGCCGGAAATAGCCCACAGGTTGCCGGCAGCAGCCGACAGCTGCAAACTGCCTACAGCAGCCAACAGCGGCCAGCCGAGTGCCAAAAAAAGGTCTACATACGCCGAGCATCCGCAGTCCCCTTCAGTCGGCGCCCACCACAAATGCCAGCGCCCTGCTTCTGTTCATCGTGCCACCCCCGCCCGCTGAAGTTCGCTGCCCGACTAGGCGGCTGCAGCCGGTGCAACGATGATGCAGCCCACGCCCTAGCCCCTGCTGTTTCGGGGCAGCTTTCTCAGGGGGAATATGCACCCGAAAATTTTTTGCATTCCGTTTCAAGCGCCATACGCATGCACTGATCTGATAGCGTTTGGTCACCCTTGGGCGCCGAATGTGTGGCTGCACCAGTTACGGGTTGGCCATATAATATGGCAGCTGCCACCAGCAAGCAGCTATGGCTCAAACAGCGCCGTAATAAAAAGAAACGCCCCTTTTAAAGGAAATGCACAACGATATGCCGTAGAAACAACCGTCAAAAAGCAAAACCCGCTCCTCGCCGCTACCCGACTCGGAGCAGTCACCGTAGTCAGTCCATCGACCCCCAATAGCACCACCAAAAGCAAAACCCTGCCAAATGCAGATCGACCAAACGCAGATCGACCAAAACAAGACCCACCAAAGCAGGCAAACCGCAGCAATCGCATCATCAGACGGGAGCAGCACCAGCAAAAGAAACCTCCAGCAAAGCACCACCCAGGTGGAGCTGCGCAGCTGCCACGGGCAGGGCCACTCCGAATACGTCACCAGCAGAACAGCAGCAAGACCCAGTCGGAAAAGGAAAAAAAGTGCCAACCATCGTCAGGAAGACGACCATATTTTACAGCCCCCATCACACAATGCAGCGTGCAGCAGACATCGTATGCGCCCGAATCTCGTTGTGGAGCTCCAATGCCGATTGCCGCCGCTGGAGCCCAGGAGCGTTGTGAGCTGCTGCTGCGCCTGCATCGCGCAGAACCCACAGTGCTGAGGTTACATGAGCAACCTGCAGACCGAGACCACAGGGATTGTAAAAGAACTAGACTCTAGATGCAAACTGTAGCTATAAAGCCAGAATCCAGATGCAAGCAGATGTGGATCCAGAATGTAAATGACTAAAAACTGCATGTGCAGACAGTCGAGGCATCTGGAGAAGAACCGATTAATTCCCATATAAAATAGTACATTAAGTACACATTAGAATGAATACCGCATGTACGGGCCGGCTTGCTGCTGTGGAATTGCCAAATTGCTATGCAAAGACGTGAAACGGCCAGATTCCAAAGCAGGTCATGTATGCAATACATAATTCCTGCAGAACTGCAGATGTGTAAAATAGACCGCTCTTGGTACGGGAGCGCAGAGTTGCCATATTGCGACTCCGTCGCGCTACGGCAACTGCTGCGCAGTTGAGGCGAGGACACTGGAAATGTCTCCGACACCATCGTCGTCGTTTCGGGTAGGCTATTTGGAACACTCGGTGCCGAACATAATTGCTGCCAGAGATAGCAAACACAAATAAGACACTGCATAGATCATAATAATCTTGAAACAGTCCACTGTCTTGATTTTCGTATTGGGGATACATGCTATACTGCCAACATACGTCTGTACAGCTGATATAAAATCTAGTAGTTATACTTACATGTATATCTTCAATCGCTGTGTCTGGGGGCCTACCTCATTATTCTTACGCCTCTACAACTGTTCCCGAAATTGATCTTATCTCAGAGTTCTTAATTCAGGGCACAGCTAAATATCGTTAACTATATTGCCGCCTTTGCCGCCTCCAAACTACTTTTTTTTACGCTACTACTATGGTTCTGGTCCATCTTGATCTACAACCCCATAATCCAGGGTCCATATATCTGTCGATCTAATTGCCGGTATGCTGCCGTCTTTAGACTTCAAGGGATATCCCTTCCCGTTTGACACTCACTAATACTATTCCCAAATATCTTGGCATGCATGCGATCTTTTTCTGCGGCCACTACTCTGCGACCACGATGGTTTTACTGGTCCTACTGACGTACTTCAGGCATACCGATATCCTCAAAATCAGGTACACGCCGTCTAGTCTTCATATGCATCATTACCAACCAGGACGTTTACTACCTTCCATATATTTTCTTTAGACTTTGCATATTGCTTCTGCACATCTCCGCTAGATGCAGCATGCCTATCCGTCATCTCACGCTGCATACACAACCTGCAAGCCTGTCAGCCGTTCCGACACGTCGAAGTTTCTGCAACGGCCCTGATATTATTCATACTGGGCTTCCTAACGAGGTTGCCTACAGAGTTGGACCGAATACCATTTCTTCAGCAACCATAGCTGTGTGCAAAATAGTTGCCAGTGTCCCCGACCCAACTGCGTAGCAGTTGCCACAGCGCGACGGAGTCGCAAGTCGATATCTCCCTTGTACTAGGTAGATACGTCGCATTCTAATTATCCCGCTTTATAATTGGCTATATGTATTCAATTATTCGATAACGTTAATTGATCTTCTAAATGCCGTCACAATGTACAAGAGACAGTAAAAACCGTAAGCAACCAAGTCTCTGTCTTGTTCGCTCCTCGTTCGTTCCTCATGGCCTATATTCTGAACTGTGGGATGGACTGAAATCGAGATTTAAATAAAATGAGAGCGAGAATCACCCGAATCATCAAAATTATGAGTTGTGTCCGTGATGAAAGTCATTCCTCTATGAAACCAAAAGCTCTGCTGCAGGCAGCTCTCTTCCATCTTGACCTCCCGGTAAGCACCCTAATGACACACCTGGTGCAGTACAAAAGAACAACAAACTGGATAGATCTTCGCTTTTCTACTGTTTGTGTATCGCCTGCATGTCTGTGTCCCGTACGATGGGTCATAATACTTTGTCCCGGCACCGCATCGACAACTTCAATAAATATATTTGCTAAATATGACAAGACGCCTGCTCATACAATTCTAATCTACACAACAGCAAGGATTTTTTCTAGACCATAGTTCAGATCCTAACTATTTGGCACATTTTGGGATTGTATTTCAGTCCTGTAATGTTCTAGCGACTGGTTGCATTGTCTTGGGTTCATCCGTGCGAGTGTAGTTGCTGCTGCCGCTGTTGCCAATCTGCCCGGCGCTTGCCATCGAGGCGCTGGCCAAACGCCACTGCAACCGTTAACCCGACCACAATGTTCCACAGCTGCTGGTTCGCGTCCCCCACCGGGTCATACAGCTGCAACCACCCGATCTTGTCGGTGTCGGCGGCGTCGTCGGGCTCACGATGGCCAGTTCCCAGCTGAAGAACCCGCTGTCGCTTTGGCATTCTTCTTCGGAAAACTGCCAGAACCACACCGTCCTGGTGGAACTCAACTTTATCCCTAAGAAACCGCTGTCCATTTCTGGTCACCACGACGGGACTTGAGATTGTCCATGCAGGCCTGGCGCTGCCCGACATCTCAGCTACTTCGGCAACCGAATAGGTTTCTCCAGCGACACTGTATCCCAGTGCCTGTATATGTGACAGCAGTTGAGATGGAGGATGTAGTTCTTTTCGTAACTGTGACTGTGGTGGGGGTGGAGATAGGGATGGCGACTGAGAAGCAGAATGCGTGTCAAACTGCTGCAGTTCGGTCGGAAGCGATTGGTGGGAGCGGTGGGAGTGGTGCTGTGGCAGCGGACGAGCTTCGAACTTTACCCCTGAGGCTACTACAAGCTGGAATCGTCCACCTTGCCTGCTCACCGTAAACACTACATCATCACCTTGACGGAATCGCATGCTAAACATATCTGAGCTCCCATGGGAGATTCCAGACAGGTCAACCTCCACATAATAGCTGGGGCCTACAGGCATCGCCATATGTTGGGAGTCGGGGTTCGTGGTCAGATAGAGGTCCTTTGAGTATTTGAGGATATGGTACTTCCAGTGGCTTGACTGGCTGACCGTATCCTTCTCATACCACCGAGAACTGTCATCGTATTCGTCTGAACCATTTCCTGAATCGGTGTCGATCCATCTAGTAGGCTGCAGGCTCACTGGGCGTCGTTTTGGAGCTGCATCTCCACTCCCAACCGGTTTTCGGGAAATCTGCGGACCTCGTGCCGACGCCCGCAATGGTGACGGCAGAGTTTCTCTCAACGGTGTAGATGGCCTGATTGGCGGAATCAGCTTGAGCGTTGGCGCTCCTGTGGTTTGCTGGCCACCCACGCCTGCCGACTCTGCGAATTGCTGATGGCCCAGCGAACCTTCAAACGACCCAATTGCTGCCATCGACATTGGCCGTGCACCCATCACTCGGCCACCATTATATTCCGGCAAGTCGGCTGAGCCCACTGGCTTACGTTGAATGCGCTGCTGCTGCTGCGGTCGCTGCGGTGTTGGGTACGGACGTAGCGACTCTGGACGAGACTCCTGGTAGAGCTCTTGGTGTGGTTGGTTTGGATGATACTGTTGGTCTAAAACGGGCTGTCGCTGCCCCTCGTGGAGCTGTCGCTGATCCACACTGTCTGTACTAAAGTTTTCATGGAACATGCAAAATCGAAAGTCCGCTACCAACTGCTACTGCTGCGTACCAGCAGCGGCGGCCAATATGACACCCTGTGCGGCGGGTATCGCCCTCTTTTCTTTTTCTATTTATTGAGATAATCTTTTGTAATTTCTATTCTATTCTTCCTCGAGTTCTACAACATTCTTTTCTGTGAGGTCAAAACAGCCACCCGATCAATCGATACCATCCCCCAGCAGGCCCATGCTGCAGTTCGTGCTTCTGCTTTGTGTCTAAGTACTGCTTCTCCTGAAGATCAATTTCCTCTTTGCCGCTGTGCAGATCAACCATCGTTGCATCGAAGACCCTCGTGTGGCACACGACTTTGTAGCCGAAAAACATGGCTGCGAAAACAGGAATCCCGAGGTACCCCGTGATAAAGTTCTTGTAGTCAAAATTGCCGTAGCTGCCTCCAACGGCACTGCTGTGCACAAACACCGAAAAGTTCTTTATCAACGTAATAATTAGAGTAAACACCAATGCACCCCACGAACCTCCAACCCCCAGCGGAGCGACATATACCATTTGACTATCGTCGATGCCCTGTACACGTCGTGCCTTCACGAAGCAGATATGGCTCACCAAGATTGACATCCAGATCAGTAGCCCAAACACCGTCACCATGTTGACAAAGTAGTTGAATACCACTCGTGAGCTTTGCGACACAGTCATAAAGCCGAGGCATCCAAAAAGTGCTGAAAATAACAGACTATAGACCGGTACACCTCGCGAGTCTGTCCGTCCAAATACCCGAAACGCCTTGCCCTCCGCGGCCAGTCCGTACAGAGTGCGCGACGCGATATACAGGTCGCTGTTGGCAGCAGATATCACAAATAACAGAATACATCCATTAAGAATCCCGGGAAGTACCTTTATACCGCACAACTGAATGGCCACCACAAAGGGCGACGCGGCGGCTGACGTCGAATTGCTATTGGCGGCGATCAGCTGTTTGGAATTGTACGGTACCACCATGCCCAACATGAGCACTGAAAGCACATAAAACACTAGGATTCGATAGAAAGTCAGTTTAATGGCTCTCGGAATATTACGTCTTGGGTTCTCGGCCTCACCAACGGTCACTCCGACCAGTTCGGTTCCTAAATACCCATACACGGTTGTCACAAACGTCGCTACTAGCGCATAAAACCGACCTGCGTCACCGGCTAAACAGTGTTAGAATATGAAAAGCATGCAAAAAAAAATAATAGTAGTAAAACCTACTTGTAATATATGTCTTGAATGCGCCAGGATCCTGCCAATATCGAAACCCAGTCCTGTCATGGTTGGGCCCTCCGCCGAGTGCGAGAATAAACATTAACAGGATCACTGCGAGGATCACAAGAACTTTGATACTTGATAGCCAGAACTCAAATTCACCAAAAAATCGAACTCCAAAATAATTAATAGCTACAATCAATACTAGAAACACAGCAATGAACACTCCTGGATTGACCTGATCTCTGGATTTCCAGTACTGAAGAACCAATGAACAAGCAGTCAATTGGGTGGGAACAACTATAATATACTTGATCCAGTAGCAATATCCCACCGCAAATCCCATGGCCGGATCCACAAATCTCGCTGCATATCCTGTGAATCCGCTCTCCATCGGCAGCCATGTAGCCATTTCTCCTAATGCACACATTACGAGGTACACTAGAAACCCAACTATTGTATACGTGACTAATATCCCTCCTGGGCCCGTCCTTGCCAGCGACGACCCAGTCCCAATAATTAGACCAGTGCCAATAGCGCCTCCAAGCGCTATCATACTAAGATGCCGTGCCTGAAGATTGCGCTGCAGGTGAACACGGGGTTCGTTTCCTGAAAGCGCTCCTTCCTGAGCGTTGCAATACTGTTTCTCCTTCTGGTCAAGCATGTCTGGGGATTTTCTTTCCTCATGCGATGTCAGCGAAAATGCTATCTATATATTCATTCGTGTGACCCTCCCAATTAAGTTTTTCACCAATCCACCGGGAATTCTTCAACTTTAAAACCCTAATCTGTACATCGTCTTGATACAGCTCGAAATAACGTTCATGGGGCTACAAATAGCATGCTTTTCCTTTTACCAGTACGGTAGTATGCATACGTACATTAACTTCGCGGCAACGTAGGTACATAAATATGCATGCATGTATGCATAAACGGATGGCTGCAGCGGGTATTCCTTATCAGTCTGACGTCACAACTTATCAAGACTGACATTAGAACAAAAAAAAGAGGATTTTTCTTCAGAATGGTTTCTACCTCTCTCTCACTTCAAGATCTAGCAAATGCAGTTGAGCAAGAGCGCCAATGGCTCGTGGAAGCCACTCAAGCGCTTGTAAGAGCTCCGTCGCCAAATCCTCCGGGAGATACCTCAAAAGTTGCCCTGGTAGCAGAAGAGCTTCTACGCTTGATACCTTGTGTCGAGGTCTCGCGCTACGAGCCATCTACGGGCATTGTCAATTTGGTGGCTCATATCAAAAGTAACCACCCGGGTAAAAGGTTGGTGTTTAGCGGTCATCTCGATACATATCCTCTGTGCGAAGACTTAGATTGGACTTTCGGTTCTACTGCTGGTACTGAAACAGATGGAAAGATCTATGGAAGAGGTGTTTCCGACATGAAAGGGGGATTTGCAGCGTCCATTGTGGCCGTAAAAGTGCTCGCAATGTTCCGAGACGATTGGGAAGGAGAAATCTCATTAGTACTTGCTGGAGACGAAGAGACGATGGGTGTCTTAGGGACTAAATGGCTTCTTGATAATGTCGAGCTCGCTAGAGGAGATGCGATGGTATGCGGTGACGTGGGATCCCCTAATGTTGTGAGGTTTGGTGAAAAGGGCTTGATATTTTTTAAGATTACTAGCGCTGGCAAGGCTGCTCACGGAGCTCATGTGCATAAAGGGAAGAACGCGATAGATAGCCTACGAGAAGCACTCGATGCACTGAAACGTCTGGAGACGGAGTTTGCCTTTGTCAGTAATGTGGCAGTCATGAAAGCCGTCGACGCAGCAGCAATCGTCTCAGAGCCCCTATCGGGAAATGGTGAGAACGACACTCTAAAGCGTATTACCGTTAATATTGGCACTATCTCAGGGGGTGTATCTCCAAACCTTGTTCCCAGCTTGGCGGTTGCTTCCGGAGATATCAGACTACCAGTAGGCGTGTCTACAAATGACATACTTCAGAGAGTAAATGAGTGGATTTCACCTATTGAGGGCACCACCTTCGAGGTTATTCGACAGTACGAAGCTAATTTCACAGACCCTAAAACACAACTAGTCGAATTATCCCTGAATGCTGCTCGGATAGCCACTGGAAAGTTGGCTGTCGCAAACATGAGAGTGGGAGCCTCTGACGCCAGATTATACCGCTATAGCAACATTCCGTCCGTTGTGGTAGGGTGCACTCCATACAACATGGGCGGAGCAGATGAATATGTCGATATCAACGAGCTAGTCCAAGTTGCCCAGATCCACGCGTTGATTGCATTCCAGTTCCTGAACGAGCCGCTGCTGTAATTTATCGCATCTCGGTACACGAACGATCGTCATGCACGTGAGCCACACTGATAAATAAACCATATAATAGACGCGTCTCAATGTTTACTCTTGCCCTGCCATTCTGATGAAGGGAAGTGATGTATATCTTCCCAATTTAGGTCTGGAATATGGAGATACAATTGGACAGGGTTCGTTTGCAATGTATGTTTTTTTTTTGTTTGTCTCTGATCCTGACTTCAGCATTAAAGTTGCCAGAAAGCAGAGGTCTCAGAAGCTGATCGCCGTCAAGTTTATCAACCAAGAGCTTTCTAAAGCGAAGGGACATAGCTCAAAGGATGCCGTTCGAGAATCTTCGCTCCACAAACACTGCTCACCACATCAGAATGTACTTCGGTTTATAGACAACGGGGAGGATGCTAATTTCTACTGGATAGCCATGGAATTGGCAGCGGGAGGCGATCTGTTTGATAAAATCGAGCCAGATGTCGGTGTTAGCGAGGATGTTGCACAGCTGTATTTCCGACAGTTGATCAGCGGTGTGGAGTTTTTGCATAGTAAGGGTGTCGCTCATAGGGACATCAAACCAGAAAACATTCTCTTAGACGGTGACGGCAACCTGAAAATAGGAGATTTTGGACTGGCAGCGTTATTTAGGAATCCTGCCAATGGTACAGTGAGAAAATGCTACAGTACGTGTGGAAGCCCTCCTTATGTGGCTCCTGAAGTGGTGTCAGGCGAATACGAAGGCGATAAAGTGGATATTTGGTCTGCTGGTATTGTCCTGTTTGTTTTGTTCACTGGAACTCCCGCATGGGATGAACCATTAATGAGCGATCCGGACTTCAGACGCTACGCTGAAGAAAATGGCCGCTTGAACACGGCTCCTTGGAATAAACTGCCGTTACAAGCGCTTTCCCTGTTACGAGGAATGATGAAATTGGAACCGTCTTCCAGATTTACGATTGACGATATCAAGCGACATCCTTGGTGTACTCGGAAAAATGATCTCATCAGCAGCGATGGATCATGTGCAGACCAAGTTGAGCTTGCGACGCGACTTTTAGGGCGATTGAAGGTGGACCTTACCAAAACTGAAGCTGCTAACGAACAGCCGATAATAGGATCTCAGCCTATTATGGATTCGTCAAAATTATCTCACATGATGTCTCAGGCATATGTGCCGGCTGCTCCATTTTCCCAGCAGACGAATGGTCCCCGTATCGTTGCTTCGGAGGACGTTATTTTTGATTACATTGCTCAGGATCCTGCCCAATTGCAATTCAGCGAGTATCTTGGTATCCCACAGACATTATCACAAAGAGCAACCCGCTTCAAAGATCTAGTACCAATGGCTAGGTTTACTCGATTTTACACTTTATATTCCTATGAGACGCTCATTCCATGGATTGTCTCAACTCTGCAAGATCTGAAGTGTGTCGTGCCAGACGTCGATGCTATGGTAGTGGCTCTACAGAAAAATCCAGTAGTACCTTTTGCTGCTACGGATAGAAAGCGAATGAGTTTGGTAGGCAAAATAAAGCTGGAAAGCTGTGGTGATACGGCTATCGAGGTCGACTTTGTCAAAGAAAGAGGCGATCCTCTAGAGTGGAGATTTTTCTTCAAGCGTTTTGTGGCACTTTGCCCTTCTGACATGATATTTGTAAGTCGCAAAATGTAATATACGATTCTATTTATTACCTATTATATCTATGTTCCTTGCATGTGTTCTTAGGTTTGGCTGTTGTTAGCGGAACCAAAGTAGCAGACGGTACTACCGGCATTATCAAGGGTGGAATTGTTGTAATATCCGAGTCGCTCACACTTAGTTTGGCTTCGGCAATGGAAATTTCATATGCGTCCTGGTCATACACAACGTAGAGGGCTCGTAGTATTGGATCGCCGAATACCATTCTATCGTCCATCCCACTGGACGTCACGGCTACGATGCATTCAGTGGCGCTAATTTGCAGCAGAAAGTTAGATGCAGGAATACTCACTGCCTTTCCGCCTTCAAAGGTAAGTACAAACAGCTCATTTCCGTACTCGAAATCGCAACCTCGAATATATCCCCAATCGGGGTCAGCCGTTGCTTCAAAGAACTCTATCGTCTTATTCAACATATCTTCCGGAAGTGCAGTAAAACTGTATCCAGAGTCAAGCAATGCAGCCATAGCTCGTTGTCCTACGACCTGATTTCCAATTTGGATTTCGTTGAGCTGGACTGTATACTCAATTGGACGGGGGACTTGATATACTGTCCCACTATTGATGATAGGTAAAGTGAACAGCTCTCCACCTATTTTAGCTTGATCAACTCCTCCAAAAACAATCTCTCCATAATTGCTGTCTGTGCTATCTAGGTACAAGGAAAATGCCGCCCTATTAATCAATCCGTCTTGTTTTAAGGAAACCAGGAGATTGTTGTACGTATATGGCGGTGTTATCACAAAGTTTGTCAATTCGAGTCCTGGAAATCCTAGTCCCATGAAACCCGAACTTTCCGTAGTATTGGATCCCACTCCAAGTTGATAATTGCGGAGAGTGAAGCCTGAAAACTGGATTGTCTCTTTGTAGAAGCTGCCAAGTGAATATGTACCATCTGCATAAGTAATATTAAAGTTGTTGCTGAAGAATTGAGCACTAGTCGAAGCAGATGCATTAAATAGTCCGAACTCAGTGCACCCATTGTCAAGATCTTGACACCATAAGTTGCTAATGGAGTTGACCCATGTATCGCTTGACCCTGTATCCACCTCAATGGTCATATTTTGGGGGGGAGTCCCTACGGCGACGTCTATCGCGTAAAAAGATAAAAGATTTATTATATCCTCATCTCCATCCTTCGCAAGATTTTTATTCGATGTTGTCTTCTTTTTAAGAGGGCATACCACAAAACTGTCGGCGAAAGGACTTATGAAAAAGATTATCAAAATGGTTCGAAGTAAAAAGACCAACATCATTCGGCCACCCTTTAGAAACAAAATAGCGTAATTAAATTAATTCAATAAACTCTGCTATTTAAATAGATTAATAATACAACTCTGTTTATTCATCAGAGAAGGGCAGAATATGATGGGTGGAAAAGGTATATTACGTTCTCTGTTTCATATACGAATTGTACGACCTAAGATAAGCTTAAATTCCGCCGATCGTTGTGACATGGAGCTAACTATATTGGGGCTGAACAAAAAGCCACATGAATAATTCCACGTACATGCAAGATTAAGGACGGCGATCTGCTGAAAGCTCTTAAGCAAAAAAAAAAAAAAACAACTGTTTATTAAAAACGTCCTAAACTATGAAACTATGTACTCATACGTCATAGGAAATTCCCCTGGAAATCGCCTATATCCCGTTACAAATCACCAGTGCTTTTGTTTATCGACCCGAATTCCGCATTAACGATCCTACCCCTTATCTTCCGGAAAGAACCCAACAGGTCATCCCCTGAAGCGGCAGCGTCTGGAGAACCCGAATCATCTGGCGACACAACATAGTCCAACGCACTCTTATCGGGCTTGTCTAAAGCAGTGAACCTTGTTCCGGTTATCCTAGCCTTCGCATACAAGACAGCTAACCGAATGGCCAGCATTATAGCACCAAACGCCAAGCCTCCAAATGGAGCAGCTACAAAAGCACCAAATGCACTCCAATCGTCTACATAAATCCCTTCCTCCATTATCAGTAGACCACCCCCGGCTGAAGCGTCATGATAGTATATAGTGCCGAAGATGAACACGGTCAAGATGCCCCCTAGGCCACTTACAATCACCTCCCATCCTGTCACAAAATAAAATAGGTCAGAAAGACCCAGAAACAGAACTGGGACCACGGCCGACGAAATAAGATCAGAAATAAGGTAAATGTCAAGAATATTCGGTGCCCTTAGAGCAACGACTATGGACGGAACGATGATAACTGCCACGATAACCCGCACATAGACAATCGGCAGCTTGTTACGAAAGACATCATTTGATATACTCGAGGCCATTGCGGATTGAAGACTATCAAACGTAGCCGTACTTAGAGCCGCCGTGAATACCAGTACAAAACCCACGACCCAGCCAGGAAGCTGAAGCAGCACAAGAAAGAAACTGCTTTCGCTATCATCTGCGATATTGTCTTCAGTCAAGAGTCCAGACCACACAGCCAATAAACCTGTCACACCCACAAGAGTCAGAAACACTGTGATTATAATCGTGGCAATGGTGCAAGCCCACATCAGATCTTTATTGGTCTTGGAGGCAAACGTTCTCAGCCAAAATCCCGACAAAAAACAATCGTTGGTAGCGATGGCCACCGGTAAAATATAGATCAGCTTGTATCCAAGAGTATTACCCTCTAGTAGTCCACTTTCCGGGATAATAGAAGGGTCGATCTTTATTTGAGTGCCCATGGCAATGCTGCAAACAATCAATAGAAGAAACACAGTCGAACCCTGAATATTGTCCGTAACGAAAGATGTATGGAATCCTCCCCAAGACGTGTATAAAGTCGTGACCCCTGCTTCAACAATCATAAATGGGAGTGCATTTAGACCCGTCAGCGACTCTATTGCTAACTGAATTGCTCCAAGTTCAGCAACCATATACAGGAACATCGTGAGAATGGTGAATACTGATAAATACAATTGTGAAAGAACACCATATCTCTGTCGAACCCACTCGGTCAGCACAAACCCCTCAGGGCAACTCTTGCGAATGAGCGGTCCCAGAAACGCAAACATCATTATTGGAAGAGAGCTGCTTACTGTGTAAACAATCAGTCCTTGTACACCAGCTATAGCAGCAATCTGAGGATAGGTCGTCAAGATACCACACCCCATCGCTTAATGTTAGCACCACCACCAATATTAAAAAATGGCTGATAAAACTCAACGCAATACACCAAACCTATAAGAGCAGCACTATTCTCACGCAAGTGTTAACTTGATCGAGTTCTAACGGTATCATCTCAGCCAGGGGCATCGCAGCGTCCTAGCACCCGTCAGTGAATGCTCATGTTACAAAACACAATAAGAATAACTACTGGCCCCTTTAGGATAGTCTGAATCATCAGGCCAGTACTAACCAGAAGCAACAAAGTTGAAGGACAGTGGTATGGCTGATGTTAGATATGAAAAAAATTGCTGCTAATAAAAAGCCCGAGACATACCTTTGGAAGTCCCGTTCCCAGACAAAAACTGGCCTTTATGTCTCGTCACATACGCCACGACTAAGCCCATGATGAGCATAATTCCGTATGTAACGTACAGAACGGCATTGGATGCCTCACTCGATGGCATTCCCATTTTTTGAAGTGTCGAAGGCTAACAAGCAGATTTTGTTTGTCTTTTTTTTAGCCCCGCACGGCTAACAAAATTGATATGCGGGAGTTTGCATGCCCTAATGTATAAAATCTTGATCAGCAAAACCTAAAAATGGTCTCAAACCCGGCGGAACCTGCTCCAGTTTTGCATATTCCGACGGGAAACAATATTTTGTGAGAAAGACAATATCCTTATCGAAAGATTCATTAAGTGAAAGGATTCATATTTTTTTGCTGGATATTCAATATAGTTATCAACTCTACATACCAATTCCCACATGGTCCATTTTGTCATCCAGCAAAAGTTGAAAAAAGAGAGGACAGTTATTGATGTCAGATGTGTTCGCCAGATAATAGAATAGAAGCCTGTTGATGTTGAATTGATTCACGATTTACCAATTTGTGGAGGACACAGGCAGCATAGTGCTGTGAAACCTAATACAGATGATTTCCGCTGAGAACTGTGCACTTCCATAGAACTAGAGTAAAATGCTACTATAACTCAGAAAGAACTAAAAGCTACTTATTTTTTGGGAGCTCACCATTTCAATAATTCAGAACTTCTTCACTTGTGGCAGTGAGTCGAGAAATGTTCATTTGTGGCCTCAGATGCTTTGAAATATGCCTGTAAAAATATGTATACATAAATGAGTCAAACATAGTAATATGTATAACCGTCAAGCAAATAATCCGTCAAATATATTTCGCTCTAGCTGGATGATTTTACAATGATTGCCACATATTCGTACATGTACGAATAGTGTTCGGCTATATTACGATACGCACTCATTGTTATGATGTGAGCCTCAGCAGGCGATCACCTATCTAAACGACTACCGATGCTCGAGCTGAGGAATCATGCGTTCTTGGTTGTCGACACTAATTTTATACTCAGCCACCTGGATATAGTCCAAGAGTTGATTCCATATCTGAAAGAATGCAATGAAATATTGCTTATCCCTTACAAGGTGCTCGAAGAACTAGATGGTCTTAAAAATGGCAAGGACACAATGGTGGCAGCCAGAAAAGCATCAAACTGGATCTTCCAGATATTAGCCGACCTCACAAGTAATGTGATCGCTCAAAAGCTCAGCCAAGTCAACAATCCAAGTAGAGATGGCGATGATTCTATTCTTGACTGCTGTATGTTTTTCCAAGAAAGGTATAATGCATTCACCGTGATTCTGTCCAATGATACGATTCTTTGCACCAAAGCGCTGGCGCATGGTATCAAAACAGTCACATACAAGCCAGGTTTAACAGCGGAAGTCATAGCGACTAAGGTTTGTCAACATGCAAAAGCCGAATCAAATGTATATGCGCCAGATGTCGACATGATGGACGTTGACATGCAAGAGGAGTCTTATCGAAACCTACGATCCCAACCGCAACCATCCCTGGTCACAGATAGTGACCAGATCCGAGAAAATAAACATAATGAAGCTACTGTGAGCCACTTGGATGATGCGCGTCGCGTTGCAATAGTAGACGGCGACCCACAAACGATTCCCGAGTTGATTACAGCGGTTGATTCTGCATTTCTCCCTATGATTATGACATGCATTGACAGCATCTTACTAAAAGAATTCGATAACGACAAAGAAGAACTCGCATATTTGGGCTACAAGGGGCTATCAAGTGACGACGGCATCAGAGCTGTGCAAGACGCCATTTCCAGATTCAGCATAGCAGCATTCAGTAGCTACTTACCCATTCTTTTAAGACGCAAGATACAAGATAAATCGAGCTTTCTTAGGCTCCCAGGGAATGGTGATGAATTGATTAACTATGCAAAGACGTTGTCAGAACTATGCATCCATCTGAACAGCGTTAAGTGCTATGACAGTAAGAAACTGGCCGAGCAAAACGAGCAATTTCTGAGTTATCTTCAGCAAAAGATAACTCAGTTAGGCCTATAAGCGTCGTTTGTTCCTCTTGTGAGCTCGCTGAGCATCTAGCCTTTCTTGCAATTGTTTTCGTTTCTGTTTAATGTCCTGTGGTTCCTCTTCGATAGGGGTAAATGACGGCTCTGAACTCTTCTCGTCTGTTGGTAAAGTGGGTTCGTCGGCGAGACTAGAAGCCCTTGTGTCGCTTGCCTTGAGTTCGGTTTCAGTTCCGACATGCTGTTGAACCTCATCCGGCCGAGTTTCTTCCTCTATGACTGGATTGATCTCCAAAGAGCTCATGAGTTCAATACCATTCGCTATTGTCTCCGGAGCAAAATCAACAGCAGGATATTGTATATGCCCCGTAGATAATGCATCGACGTGCCGTCTGGGTAAATAGGGATCGTTCACCTGTTTAAGCCTTGCTCTCATCGCTTTCAGATGATAATCTTTCTTTACTATGACCTGTTCCAGAAACGTTTGCCGCGCGAATAATACAGAAATGCTATGAAATGCACTTTTAAATATCGACTGTAGTACCGCTGACGATTTGTCATTCGAAGCTCGCAGGAGGTAGAAACTCCATCGCAGAGGCACAGGAATGGGTGCTAAATCCTTTAGAACCTCAATCCGGGCCTCCTCTGCACGCCCATTCCATTCAACATGGTCTGTAGAAGCGCTATCGTTGGACTCATTGCTCATAGCTTCCAGTAGCTTTTCAAGGAGGTTTTCTGCATCCGAAGGTTCTTTGACTTCTATCTGGCAGCGTAACTTTTCAGCAGACGCTTTAACATCTTCGAAACTGCATTGGCATGACCACACGTTAAATAAGTCGCTTACATATAAGCTGTATCCGCCAAATTGTATTGAAATAGAATACAGCACCAGGTGATTGTTATCAGTCCTCAGACGAGTCCATGGTGTTAATGACATGACACTGCGTTGTCAACTTTCTGGTTCAGCCGTGCTGTGCAAATGTGGAGAACGTGCATGATAGGATGAGGTTGAAGGTACATAAATAGATCTTCTAAAACGGAAGTTCACCACCGTCGCATAATATGAATTATACCAGACTAATATTTACAATGAGCTGCTTTTACACTGTTTGCACGTGTCTTTTTGCACTACACACAAAGGATCACGCATGTGATCCTCTGTCTAATAGCTGGACAAAATACACCGGAATGAGGATACAATATGAGGTCAATTTCAGGCTGTCATCAAATAACCACAAAGAAAAAATACTTCAACACTTGAAACAGATGGTTGCTGGGGAGAGCTGGTCACAATTTAGTGCTTCAATGAGGGGTATTTTGGCGCAAATACCGCTGAGCCAAGTACTAGTCGACTGCAAGTTTGGAACTGTTATACAGGAAATCAGGACTCCTACCACGTTTGAAAATGGACTTCTCTGGAATACAACATTATGTGGAGGTGTAGATGACGATAACTGTTTTCGAATTGTGCATCGTAAAAAATACCTGCAAGATCGTATTTCAAAGTACTTCCCAGGCCAAATCGTGGGGGCTTTGTTCAAGGCGGAACACTGTGCTACCGACATGAAGTGCATACCTCAGCTACCGCTTATTGGTGAATCATGGAATAAAGGGTTTTTCCAGCTGAAATTAGGTTCGGATGGAAGATCATTCGGCCATGCAGAGATGGTTTACAGATTGCCGATCTTACGCACCCCGGACATACTGGATAGAAGCTTTCCCCACACATCAAAATGGGAGGAGTACTTCGATTGTTTTGAATAGTATCGAAAACAACACGCGAGTTCAATTGCATGAACTGAAGAGATGAAATAAGGTTCATATATTTTTGAAACAGCAAACTTGATAAAGTTTATTCCTTATTTTGGCAACATTCGACCACCTCAGACTAAAGCCGGATAACCCAACTTATAGCGTAAGAAAACTTCTGGGAAAATTCCAGCCAATAGTTGCATTTCCTGGAATGGAATTCTTTTTCTAATTACTTCTACGTCTAACGAGCTTGATAGCTATATCTCCAATTAAGTTTCGAAAGAAAATACTACCGTCCGAATCTAGTAGATCGTAAAGTTTAAAACATGTAAACAAATCACGGGTAATCCTGCCGATTGGTTTTGGATTAAAGTTAAGAGACTGCAGCACATTTAACAAACAAATATAAAAAGCCCTGTTTTTCTTCCATGCAACGGTGATTCCAGACAGAACTATCATGTACAGAGTTTACAATCCCTACGTGATGGCGGCTATCGCCACTGTCGGGGGGATGCTTTTTGGATTTGACATCTCTTCAGTTTCTGCATTCGTAGCTCAGCCTAGTTATCGCACATACTTCAATTATCCAGATTCTGTTACACAAGGAGGAGTTACCGCATCCATGGCGGGTGGTTCATTTCTAGGGTCTATTCCATCTGGATACGTGTCTGATAGGCTGGGGAGAAAGCCAACAATTCAGATGGCAGCCTTGTTTTGGACTGTTGGTGCTGCTATCCAGTGCTCTTCAAGAAATATAGGCCAACTGATAGCTGGAAGAGTTATTTCAGGAATAGGAATCGGCTTTGCATCTTCACAAGTTCCCGTATACATCGCCGAATTATCGCCGAAGGAAATCAGAGGAAGATTAGTCGGATTGTTCCAATGGGCAGTCACATGGGGTATTATGATAATGTTTTACATTGGCTATGGCTGTTCCTTTATCGATGGACCAGCCAGTTTTAGAGTTGCATGGGCAATTCAAATGTTTCCCGGATTGCTATTATTTCTAGGCACGCTTATTTTATCAGAATCTCCTAGATGGCTTGCAAAACGTGACAGATGGGAAGAGGCGGTTCATATAATAGCAAATGTGCATGCAAATGGTAACCCCAATGATCCCAGAGTCTTGATAGAAATTGAAGAAATCAAAGAAGTCATTCGCATAGAACGAGAATCTGCAAGCATTAAATTCTGGCATTTGTTTCGATCGGACTCCATAAAGAGAACCTCTGTTGGAGTATGGGCCCAGATTTGGCAGCAGTTGACTGGAATGAACGTTATGATGTATTATATCGTATACATCTTCAGCATGGCTGGTTATACAGGCAACACGGGGTTAGTATCGTCGTCAATCCAGTATGTAATCAATGTCGTGATGACAATTCCTGCCCTTATGTTCATCGATAGATGGGGTCGGCGGCCGCTACTGATAATAGGTTGCATTCTCATGATGACCTGGCTCTTTGCAGTATCTGGATTGTTGGCCGTATACAGCGTTCCAGTGCCAGACGTCGACGGCAACACAGAAATCAGGATTAAAATTCCAGACACGAATAAGAATGCTGCCAAGGCGGTGATAGCCTGCTCTTACCTATTTGTGGCCTCATTTGCACCCACATGGGGCCCTGGAATTTGGGTCTACTGTTCTGAAATTTTTCCATTGAAGCAGCGGGCACTGGCTAATGGACTGTGTGCATCCGCAAATTGGATTTTCAACTTTGCTTTGGCAATGTTTGTGCCATCGGCATTCACAAATATAACATGGAAGACTTATCTCATATTCGGAGTATTTTGCTTGGCCATGGCTCTCCATGTATTTTTCATGTTCCCTGAAACAAAAGACAAGACACTCGAGGAAATAGAGCAACTTTGGAGTGAGGACATCCCTGCATGGAGAACTGCATCCTGGAAGCCTAGGGCACCATCAATTCGCGATATAAAAGCTGTTAATGGAGGCCGAGCGCCTTCATTTAGCGATAAACGGTCGGCGGAACATCAGGAATAATAATAGTAGATGCAGGAGATCATTTTATAGTACGAAACATTCTATAGAACATATTAATGTCTTCGAAATTAAATAAAGTATTGACATTACGCAATGCTCTGTAATAGACAAACGGCCTTCTGAAGCTATCACACAGCATACATACGAATCCTTTTTTCACGTAAGCCCAGTAAAATGGTATCGACTTCGAAGACGAGGAGTAACTCAAACGAGCGGGAGACTAAGCAGTGACGTATAAGAGGCATATTCTAGACTCGCTGGGGTAAATTACTGTGTGGGGGCATCATTAATCTCCGCGAAACAGCCGGTCACACGCATATATTGGGCCTTCGTTTCTTCCTATTGGCTGTTGTTCCGTATGGGTCTGGAGAAGCGCGGACATATGCTACATTGAAAACAGCTCACTGCCGCTGTTACCACTCCGAAGCAAAAGAAATAAGAGTCTCATCAAAGTCTCGCCTCATGATCTCACTTCTCATTACATTTTTATTCATATTTTTACACAGTCTGTCTTGACTGCTACTTACGGAAGCATTGGGATGAAACGGAGTCTAACCCTACAATTTATCCGATGCATAGCCTGCTCCGAAAAATGACGAAGTTGTGCATCGGAACGGAAAAAAGTAAAGAATGATTTGTTCTTCCTGAGCAACATTAGCCAGCAACAAACAATGATTGCTAATATTTTAGGACTCCTATATCACATTGACTGAGCAAATCTAGAATATGACATACATTAGCGCTTGACATGCATATGACGGGACAAAGTTGCCTCCGGGCACAGAACGGAACAATGGAGTGTTAACCGAGTTTCGGAGAGAGCCACCAGCCAGGCAATTCGAACCGGATCGGCCTCTGCCGTTTCGGGCACCGAAGAGAACCTTACCCATGGTATTTTGCCGAGATGAGTCCTCTTCCGGAAATTGCCTCTGCCCTGTTTATCCGGAGTGCATGGTTCCGTCAATGATATTCACGGTTAATTCCCTGTCCAGAATTCGGCCGGCCAGCCATGTTTGGCCAGTTGACTCCAGAGACTCGAATAGAAGCCTACAAGACCGCTAGGCAACTAAAATTAGCTCATATACGGCCCGTTACATCGCTACAACGGATTAGGCTGCCTTTTTTTGCCTGCATATTCGGAAAAACTCTACAGGTGTCGTTCCATGGTTGTTCCGGGAGACGGACGGCAGTTTAGTAAGGCCACCCCAGCCACATTCCTAATTGGGAGTAAAGGAGGGGTACCGTGATGTTCTCCGGACTGTGCCCCGCCTTAGCGGTCATCACTTTTTTTTTTCCATGCGGAGGAGGGAGGGGGTCACACCGCGACTATAAATATGTGGGGACTGCTCCCCATATTTGTTTCAGCATATTTTACCACAAACATTAATATGGGGTATCAAGTAACAAATCCATACGTGGTGGCAGGTATAGCCACCATGGGTGGTATGCTTTTCGGTTTTGATATTTCATCTATGTCCTCGTTTATTGGACAACCTGCTTACATGGACTTTTTCAATAGTCCGTCTTCTATTGAGCAAGGAGGTATCACCGCGTCTATGGCGGGAGGTTCCTTCTTGGGCTCCTTAGTATCTGGATGGCTTGCGGATCGTTTTGGCCGACGACCACTCATCCAGCTCTGTGCTTCATTTTGGATCATTGGTGCTGCCATTCAGTGCTCTTCTCGAGACGTTGGGCAGCTTATCGCAGGCCGAGTTATTTCGGGTCTGGGTATTGGCTGTGGTTCTTCTCAGATTCCAGTATATGTCGCTGAACTGTCGCCAAAGGACATCCGAGGCCGTCTGGTGGGCCTGTTCCAGTGGTCCGTTACCTGGGGTATTATGATCATGTTTTATATTGGCTTTGGATGCTCTTATATTAAGGGCCCTGCAAGCTTCAGAACAGGCTGGGGAATTCAGATGATTCCCGGAAGCATTTTGTTGGCAGGAACTTTCATTCTCCCCGAGTCTCCTAGATGGCTGGCCAAGCAGGATAGATGGGAGGAAGCAATAAAGGTTATTGCTGATGTTCAAGGCAAGGGAGACGTCAACAATCCGGATGTTCTGATTGAAGTTGAAGAAATAAAGGAAGTGGTCCGCATCGAAAAGGAGTCCGCTGATGTGACCATTTTAGATCTGTTCAGAAAGGATTCTCTGAACCGTACTATGGTAGGATTGTGGGCTCAGATCTGGCAGCAGCTTACCGGCATGAACGTCATGATGTACTACATTGTTTACATCTTCGAGATGGCTGGCTTCACTGGCAATGTCAACTTGGTGTCTTCTTCTATCCAGTACGTGCTGAACGTGATTATGACTATTCCTGCACTTCTGTTTATTGACCGTTGGGGACGTCGACCGCTGTTGCTGACTGGCTGTATCTTAATGATGATCTGGCTGTTTACCACTGCTGGTTTGCTGGCTGTCTACAGTGAGCCTGTTCCCGAGGTCGCTGGTGACTCCAACATCAGGATCCAGATCCCCGCTAATGCCAAGCGTGCCTCTCAGGCGGTTATCGCCTGCTCATACCTGTTTGTGTGCTCTTTTGCTCCCACCTGGGGACCTGGCATTTGGATCTACTGCTCCGAGATCTTCCCTCTGAAGCAGCGAGCTGTTGCCAATGGTCTTTGTGCTGCCGCTAACTGGATCTTTAACTTTGCGCTGGCAATGTTTGTTCCCAGTGCCTTCACCAACATCACATGGAAAACCTACATTATTTTTGCAGTGTTCTGTGCGACCATGGCTATGCATGTATTCTTTTTCTTCCCCGAGACGAAGGGTAAGACTCTCGAGGAGATTGACCAGATTTGGGCCGAAAACATCCCAGCCTGGAGGACTGGCAGCTGGACCCCGCGGGCTCCTTCCATTAGCGACATCAAGGCTGCAGGCGGTGGAAGAGCACCATCCTTCGACAAGGAGGTTCTCAAGCACGTTGAAGGTAACAACAATAGCAGTGACAGCAATGCCAACGTCGAGGCATAAAAAAGTTAATTGTATAGTTTTGCAACCTAGATATTTTAACGGCGGATAGCATTCATTGATTATGTTAAGATCAACAAAAAAATCGTATGTTTTAGTAAGGCGATCTAGAGAATTGTTTCGTGTGTAAAATGAAATGTCAACTAGACCCTACGTATCTTCCCTACTTCGTAGTGCTGTTGTAGCTAGTTTGCGGTCGACGTCTGAACCGTAAAGTGTCGTGGATAGAGAATAATCAAATATTGTGCTCATCGCGAGATAACGGCAATTTCAACACTCAACTACTACATCTTATTTCCTCCAATTTCACTCTATGGGTCGCAGTCCTGCATTAGAGGTTACCCTAAGTTACCCTAACACTGTTACCCATCTTTGTCCGTCTCTCTTAACAGCTTGTCCAACAGCAGGCTTGACGGAGGTGTGAGGGGATAAAACAAGGATATTTCACAATGGTATGTAGCGTATCTGATAAAATCAGTACAGTCAATAAGAGCAGTATGAATTCGGCGGTCAGATGCTCTGTGGCTGCGGTTCAATGGGTTATAAGCAGGCCCAATATTAATGGTTCGAGTGCTAACTCCAGTCCATTAGCTCACGATACCTCGATGAAATTCAGTCTAATATCCGTGTCCGTCCAATTCCGTGGGAGGGCTACGTTAGGGCAAATCTGATCACGACCAGTGAGGCAGGATTGATCAAATCTATTGAGAAACAGCCAAAGGATAAGGGAGTAGTTGTAATCGAGAAGGAAGCCGAACTGTACGCGGCAACAGTAGTTGACCTGCTAAATCGCATAACCCGAGACGATGTTGTGAAATATATACTGTCGCTGACAGGCGATTTTGCAAAGGACTCGATGCGTTTCGCCAAGGCGCTATTGAATCCAGAGTTGTCGGCGTTTGAGGCCCTGACTAAGCTCCTAGAGAAGCCTGACGAGCAAATCCATCTTCTGGCGTCTCGTGCCGTTGTGATTTTGCTCAATGGCGAGGCAAGTGTTTCCTCCGATTCTGGCCAGGACATCAAAGATGCCGTCCATGCAGTGTTCCGATACGTATCGAAGAAGCTAGCGTCATCTCCAAACGCGAGCATTCAGGACATAGCGGTTCAGTATTACGGGTTATTGCTAAGGGTAAAGCGGTATCGTGGGTGGTTCTGGCAGGATCGTGCTGATGTGGTACCGTCGCTTGTCAAGATTGTCGAAACTTCGGCTGGAAATATTCAGCTGCAGTACCATGCACTCCTTGTGTTTTGGCTCATTACATTTGAGAGGGCTCCTGCTTCAGACATTATCACCGAGTTCGACCTGGTACCTGTTTTGTTGAATGTCAGCAAGACGTCGATGAAAGAGAAGATCATCAGGCTTGCCATTGCCATCCTGGTCAACTCGGTGAACCTGGCGCCCCGAGTCAGCATTCCTGCATTACTTTCTCACTTCACGCTTCCACTAATTAAAGTGCTCAGTGACCGCAAATGGACGGACGAGGAGCTTATAGAAGATCTGAACCTGTTGAAGTCTCGACTCCAAGAGGCCTATGACTCGATGAGTACCTATGACGAGTACGAGAGCGAGATAATTGGCAAGAAACTAACATGGAGTCCGCCACATAGATCCAGTACTTTTTGGAAGGAGAACGCCGCCAAATTTAAAGATGCCGATTGGAAGATAGCCAAGCAGCTGGCGGCTGTGATTGCATCTTCAACTGATTCCGTTACGCTGGCTGTTGGATGCAACGACGTTGCAAAAATTATTGACGAGCTGCCTGAGTCACTTAAGGTTTTTGAAAAGCTGGGAACCAAAATTAAGATCATGGAGCTGATGAACAGCAGTGACTCGGACGTCCGATACGAAGCTCTGAAGGCTACCCAGACATTTATAGCACATTCTTTCAAGTAGACTTATTTCCGTTGATAACTTTTAATTCATTAGAAACGTCATTTTGGTATCCAATAGAGCCCGAGTTTTTTTCAGTGTAGTTATAACTTTGTGAATTTTGCAGATAGTTCGTCGTGATATCGTTATCGACTCAGAGTTGAGATTAACCGAAAGAAAAATTAACGTGTAACAACAACTCAGTTATGTTATTATGTTATGAGAAGAAGCTTATTCATTAGAGAATGTCTTTAGTATATGCTATATGGTAGTTATTTCTATAACAGACTTTGATATTGGTCGAGACCTTTAGATTGAGTGATACTCTTGCCGCCAACGGTGCTGCCACTAGGAGGCTTTGGTAATAACGGAGGAGACAACGGCTTGCTAGTCATGCTGGAAGTCAGCGACTGAAACTGAGACGGAAACTGCGATGCATTTGGCAAATGTGTTTGGAAGTTCCCAAGCGTCGACGACTGCTGAACAGGTTTTTGAGGCGTTAATGGTTTGAATCCATTCGAAGCCGAAGAAAGATTCCCGCCGAGGTTACCATTCGTAGACCCAATCGATAACATCGAAAATGCTGGAGTGCCTGCAGACGATAGTGATGATGATGATGACGGCTGGAGAGGTGGTCGGCTCCAGTTATTAGAAGTGCTTCCAAAGCCAGCTGATAGCGATTGAAGAGACTTGCTTGCTGGCTCAGCTGTTGACGATGCAGAAGGTGTGGTCAACTGCATGACAGCTGTAGTATTGTTAAGTGGTGGTGTGGCATTCATAACTGCAGAACTCTGGCCCCTATTGCTGTCTGCACCAGATATAAGCGTGTTAAAATCCATAGGAGCCACGGGGGCCACTTTTTTCGAGTTGTGGGCACCATTCTGTGATAAAGATGCCGACGGTCTAATATTTTGGGCGAGCTTGCTCTTCTTGTCTTTTTCAATAAGATCAATCATCTGTCGCACTCCCTTCATAAGCTCAGCGAATTGATCGACCGACAGCAGTGACTCAAGGCTGAGCGCTAAAATCTGGGGGATGACATGGGTGGCCAACAAGTCGACGTCAACTATGTTCACTAATCGGAGGTACACTTTTAGTGTCTCCATGATGATATCCGGCTCGCGGGTCTTCATCTTGCTCAATAGAGGAATCAGCTTTTCAGTGATGACGTACTTGTCAAGATCATGCTCAATGAGTACGTTGAACGCCCTCAGACTCTCGAGTTTGACGTAAAGACTAGTGGTCTTGCCGAAGATGTCAGCGATGGGTGGAAACAGGTCGTTTTTTATGGCAACAAAATCAAGCTTGCCGCAGATGACACCCGTTTTTTCTAAAACCTGGCGCTGCTTCTCTGGGTCTGCATTCTTGATCATTTCGGTGATGACGGGCAGAATGAACTTCTTGAACTCATCGGTGTTAAGACGCGATAGGAAAATGTCTAGAAAATCCAAAATGGCAGATTGACAGCCAGAGGTCCCCATAACCTTTCTGATAGCCGGCAACACGCGTTCACTGAACCCCAGCTGGCTCATGTTGTTGCCGATGCTCAAGATGATTTTCAGCATCGGGTAAATCAGCGCCTCGTCGGTCCCCAAGTCGTCAATGAGTCCCTGGAGGATTTTGCGCTGAAGAACCGAGCGCGGAAACTGATCAAGTAACGAGTACAGACCAGTCAGGAATACGTTTTTCTCCGACGGCAGCTTGGCAGACAAGTTGTCGAAGAAGTTGATAGTCCGCACCAGCGGATTGTCGAAAAACTCGGACCGCTTGAGCGACTCGAGGCTGATGCGGTCCATGGGCTGTCGCGTAACAAGACGTGGCATCACCGTGTTGAGGTACTGAGGAATGGACGGAGACCGCAAGGCACGCTGTATAGACGAAAGCTCCTCCTTGTACGAGGACGGATTATTGTGGGTCGACAGTGGCGGCTGGGAGTTGTATATAGTGAGGATGAGGCACCCCAACGAGAACACGTCGTTGCTGGGATCGAGTTTGCGATCCAGCACCAGCTCAGGCGCAGCATAGTCGAGGTTGATCTGCACAAAAGGCGGCAGCCGCGGGTCGAACTGGGGAAGAAAGAATTCCTTCTGTCCTCCTGGTCCGTCCATGGCGAAGTTCTCGATGAATCCGAGCCCCCCTATCTTCCAGTCGCCCTTGGTGTCGACAAGGATAGAACTAGGCTGGATGTCGAGATGCACAAACCCAGCCGTCTGGTGCAGAAACAGCAGTCCCTCAGTCACCTGGAGCAGGCCCTGCTGGATCACCAGCTCGTCGAGGTCGTCGGACTCGAGGCGGTCTCCACCCAGCCCTCGAGCCTCAGACCGTTTCAAGTCAATCAGCGTCTTGAGGCATCCCGACAGCGGCTCCGTCACAAACGTGAACGAGCTACTTGACTCCTCCAGCGGCTCTATGATCTTGACGATGGACGGATGGCGGATCTTGACCAGCGAAGCGACCTCACGGCGGAGCCGGTCGTAAATCTCCTCCACTGCTCGCTTGTTAAGACCCGACTCCTGCACCATTGCTGATATCGACTTTTTGTCGAACACAAATACCGACACATTGCCGTCCTGAGCGTCCCCGCCACCCGTCTGTTTCTTTTTCGCACTGTACACAGTCCATGGTCCGCTTCGAAACAGAGGTTTCGCAGAGATGGCGTACTTGGACTTGATTTTGCTGGTGTCTGGGAATTAGTTAGGCTGCAGCACGCTTCACCTACAAGACTTGAATGCAGCTAGCATCTTGACAATGCTTGCCAATGGCGCTGGACAGCTGCTGCAATTTCGTCTGCCAACGTTAGCAGATGCTGGTGCTGGTGCTACTACTACTTCACGGCTGGCCACTGTATGAAATTGACCCTAACCGTGTGCTCTGTCACCACCAAGCTACGTTATCTACCAGCGCTACCCCAGCCCGGGCCTAACCCTGACCGTTGTGATGCTGGTGGTATGCGCAGCAGTGCAGTGCGTGCATACGAGACATATATATGGCAGTGCCCAAACGCAATTCCCGCTTTGTACGCTATGTCGGTGGATTCGTTTGGCACCAAAGTGGTGAGGGTGTGTGGGCACGGGGGTGAGACCGAGGAGTGTAACGTCATCGTCCAAAATGCCAACGGTCCATGTCCACTGGTTGCTCTGGTCAACACGCTGGTTCTTAGGGAGTGTTTGCAGGGAGCTCAGGGACACAGTGAGGGACACACTCAGGGAACCAGGTCGTTACGTGCCTATACGAGTGGCAAAGAGACCATTCAGCTGAGCAGCATTTTGGAACTTTTGGCAGAAATTCTACTCGAGAAAAACAGCCAGGTGGCTGATACCGACACGGTGCTCGGATATCTTCCGAAGCTCGTTACGGGGCTCAACATCAACCTCAAGTTCGACGGAGGGTTTGCCGACGGACCCGAGCTGGCGCTGTTCCGTATGTACGATATAGATCTTGTTCATGGCTGGCTGTGCGATCCTAATAGCGCGCACTGGCGGTTTTTGCACAAAGTGGCCTCGTACGACGACTCGCAATCGGTGCTACTCCAGGCGTCTGAGCAGCAGCGACAGCACGACAGCGAGCTCCAGGAGACTGCAATTGCTATCCGGAGTTTCATCGACGACTACCCCTCGCAATTGACCCCGTATGGCCTAGTGCAGCTGTCGGAAACGGTCGCAGAGGGCAGTCTGGTGGTGCTGTTCCGTAACGACCATTTCTCCACAATGCTGAAGCACCAGGGAAACCTGTATCTGCTAGTGAGCGACAGCGGGTTCCAGCAGGGCGAGGCTGTGTGGCAGTCGCTGACTTCTGTGTCGGGAAGCGATGATGACTTCTATAATGGCCAGTTTGTCAAATGCTCTGAGGCGACTCCCGTGGCCCCTTCTGGAGAAGACCAATCTCACAACGACGACGACTATGAGCTAGCCAGGCAGCTGCAAAATCGCGAGGATGAGGAGCTGGCAAGAAGACTGGAAAGGAGTAACGGAGACCGGAAAAAGAAGTCTCAGGCCAAGAGCAAAACTGGTAAAGGGAAGAGTGACTGTATTATTATGTAGATTGTATCGATACACGATTTGGAAATTGATTCGGACGACTGCCACCACCGCTGTTATGGACTGTAGGTCGCTTAAGCAACTTTTATGACCATTACCACGAGACAATCGGTCATTGATTAGTGAATAATACAATATATGAATATATGACATTGCAATATATATAATGGCATTGCCAGGATCAGCCGGTACTAAGACAAGCATTTATGTAGGCTCCACTTGTCATTTGCACGACCTCGTGTGCTGTGGTAGCTGCTACGTAGCTAAGGCGTAGTAGCCTCTGTCAACGAGTCCGGCAAGCAATACTTAAATGATAAATAGTATAACGAATAGCTGGAATAGCAAATGAGAAGAAAAAGAGAAACAGATGAGAAACAGATGAGAAACAGATGAGAAACAAATTTTGACACGAATGCAGACGAAGGATAACACAATACAAAAAAACGAGTATTTTGGAATAACTACAAAAAACAGACACAGTCGGTGGAGCTACAATAATACAGACACAAACGGAAAACAAAAATCAAATTCAGCGTTTACTACATCAGTTCATTAAATACTCGACATCACAAACACACACCATCTTTGCTTCATCTACCATAAACATAAACATTGATGCTCCGATATGATGATACTCGAGCCACAACAAAACAGACAATAATAATAATCATAATAAGAATAAAGATAGCGAAGCCAGCATTGACGTTGGTTCACCCAAGCCTCCGCCGTTTGGTATTGTCGCGCTCCAGATCCAGCGGATCCAGTCCCAGACTGAACGAGTCCATTTGGTTTCCGCCGTCAAGATCAAAATTGGGAGTGCCAGCAGGGTCCACAAGGAACTCGTCCACATTGAATTGAGGATCTGGCTGGCTGAGACTAGGACTGGATGGGTCGGTCACCGCTGGTGACTCCTTGCTATATCCAGGAGCCAGCCTTTGGATCCAGTCCTGTACCTGCTGCAACGAGTTCCCTTGAGACTCAAGATGCCGCGCGATACGATCAATATCTTCATTGTTGGACACCAGCCTGTCGGTCAAATCGTCGCTACGGAAGTCAGGGGGAACGTCTGCTCGACTGGTGGTATTCGGATAAAATGACATGAGGGGTCCGCTGGTAGTAGTAGTAGTGACTGGACCACCAGTATTGGGATCCGCACCGCCAGGTATATTGCCCTGCACAGTAAAGTCTGGTATTCCTGGGCCGCTTGGCTGCTGGCTGAGCGCCAGCGAGTTTGCTCTGCCGATGTGATCCAGCGGATCCAGTCCATCGAGGTCGGATGATGTAATAGACGTGACTCGGCCATCAGCCAGCGTGGACGGCAATGAAGGCAACGAACTGTCGGGAGTAGTGCCAGCCGGCAGTTCAGTGATTACTTGGCTTGTGTCTCCTCCAGGAAGCAACAGCCGTTGTCCAGGCTTTGCCGGGCTCGTCATTTCTGACAGCAGCTTGCCCTGTCCGCCGTATATAGACGCCAGGAACCGCAGGATCCTGTCGAGAGTCTCGGCATGCTTTTTGTGACGCTCCTGCGACTGGAAGTTCTCGTTCCACAGCATCTCATTATCCTTTCTTATCCGGTGGAGGTCCTCGCCAATGGCGGTCTGGTTGTCCTTGATGGTGTTGATCTCCTCCAGGATTCTATGCAAGTCCACCTCTTCCTCGTCGTCGCTGCCCTTTGCAGCCTTGTTGCGCACGATGTTCTCCAACAGGTCCTCGCGTCCCCGGATGAAGTTGGGGCACTCAAACTGCCATTTTTCACCGTTGCTCTGCATCGTGCCCGACGTCACGTCCTGCACTTTGTGCCACCCGTACATGTTGAGCTGGCGGACAAAGGACGAGAAGTTCTTGTGCTTGAAATACTGGGGCAGCACAATCTTTTCAAACTGCTCTCTGCCCACAACCTCAAAACTCTTGCCGTCCGCCATCCAGTGCACGTACTCCGAGTACTTGTTGTCGTTCAGCATGCTCCACAGCTTGTTGACGAATGGACTGATCTTGGGGTGGCTGGCAGTGCGACGGTGCCGGGAGTTGACTCCGCTGGTAATCCGCCGCGACAACGGCGCCACCGAGGGGGCAGCCATCTTGGACGGTGGCGGAACATCTGCCGGATCTTTGGGAAGCTCCCTAGAAGCCATGCTCGCGAGATTAGTTCGCGGGACCAATGAGGCAGGAAGTGCCGACGAGCTCAACGGAGGAGACGGACCTAGAGGCTCAAGAGTCAATGGAGACAAGTCTGCTGGCGATAGTATACCGTGAGGAATGGTGATGCCGCTACTTGCCAGCTGCCTGAGAAGCTGCTGAAGTACTGTAGTTGAATCCAGCGTATCTTTATGCTTGTTAGCTACAACGGTTCCGTCTGCTAACCAAGTCAAGCCAAAAAAAGCAAAACACCAGTTATCCGCACCAACAATCAGATTTGCAGCAATATGCTCTTAAGGGGTAGCACCAACAACACGTACCTGAAGCGAAGCCGCTCTTGTTCTTTGTCAATGGTCGGGCTCAGATCAGACAACTAACGAACTACTAAAGGTTGCGAAATTTTGTTAGCTGCTTATGGTTCATGCGGCTTGCGCACGATTCGGTGCGGCTCGGCACGCAGACCTACTGGAGCACATGCGGTAGACGAAGACATGGCGCCCAGGGTTACAGCAGGAGCAGTAGAGGTGGAGAAGCACAACGCAAATGTGGTAGGCAGTATCTCAGACGGGAGTAATGTAACGATCCATCATGTCGTTAGGTGCTGAATGTAATTGTAGAGTATATGCGATGATATAGACAACATAGACAGCGCATAAGCACTGGGAGTCCAATTCGTGCATAACTTACTTTGAAATATAATTTTTTTTGCCCACTAGTCTGCTCTGACTGCATTGCAGTCTTTCTCAATACCCTGCTCGTAGGTATGGTATGTCTTGCGACTCCGTCGCGCTGTGGCAACTGCTACGCAGTTGAGTCGAGAATTACACGAAAACGATCTGCAGGCATCGCAGACTCAGAGTTGATTACAACTGCGTAGCAGTTGCCACAGCGCGACGGAGTCGCAAGACTGCTATGTTGTACCACGCTCACTTATGTTCAAATATTGTGTCCTGTATCCCTGATTACCTCGTGGCAGTGCATTGTGGAGATATATTGCGGATATTAGCCATCTGCTAGCTTCCCTAAATGTAGCGCATCAGTACTCTGCAGTTCTCTCTCTGCAGTAGTGCATATCAACGCACACTTGTGGCTAACAAAAATTACTGGTAGATTGTTACCCGGCCACTCGTCCATACATATATATTAGTCGTGAAAAATGAAAAATTTGTGCTCGTCTATCATACATCTACTATACTATCATGTCTGGCCTGTAAGGATACCCGTGATACCCAGATACAAGTGACCGTCGCTGGACATGACCAGCCCTGTCTTCTCGTTAGAGAGTCTTGCGATCAATGGCAAATCAAGCTGTTCTTCGTGAAATCCATATATTCGTCAATTGACTGAACCAGTACTGTGCTGTGTGCTACAGCTACAGGAACAATGTAAAGTCGGCGATTTCATCTCTTGGCGTGAGAGCCGAGGTTTTGTCCTTAATGCTGGTGTATTTCGGATTAAAATCATTGGGGTCCAGCCAGCTATTGCTGCTTCGTCTGGAACTCTTAAGTGATATTTGTTTTAGTACTAACTTAGTACTGTTCCAACCCACGATTCGGTGCTGCCTCCGGAGTCGCTTCTCAAGAAGAGCAAGGCCATCCAAGCGAGTGCGCAGACCGCTGCCAAGGCTGCAGAGGATCGCAAAGCTGTAAGTACCCACGGTGGCCATGGTGATGATAGCAACCATATTTTTCGACTAGCTTTTGGCAATGATGTCGTCTGTTAACCATCTTTCGGGACTGAGTGGTCAGTTTTTATGCGAGTATTTTCTAACAGGCAGGCCCGCAAGGAGACCCGCAGAGTCATTTACGAGCGAGCAGAGAAGTACGCTGCCGAGTACATTGATTTGGAGCGAAGCTTGATCAAAAGCCGGCGAGCAGCAAAGGCAGACGGCCAGCTGTTTGTGCCTCCTCAGGCTAAACTGCTGTTTGTGGTGCGTATCAAGGGTATCAACAAGATCGCACCAAAGCCGCGAAAGGTCCTCCAGCTGCTGCGTCTTCACCAGATCAACAACGGAGTCTTTGTGCGAGCTACCAAGGCGACCGAGGAGCTGCTGCGAATCGTGGAGCCCTATGTGGCTTTCGGATACCCCTCTGTGAGCACGGTGCGAAAGCTCGTGTATAAGCGTGGCTACGGCAAGATCAACAAGCAGCGAATTGCTCTGAGCGACAATTCGACCGTCGAGAGCGCGCTTGGCCAGTACGGCATCCTCAGCGTCGACGACATCATTCATGAGATTTACACGGTGGGCCCACATTTCAAGCAGGTGTCAAACTTCTTGTGGCCATTCAAGCTGTCCAATCCTTCGGGCGGATGGGGTGTGCCTCGAAAGTTTAAGCACTTCATTGAAGGTGGCGCGCTCGGTAACCGTGAGGAAAATATCAACGAATTGGTCGCCAAAATGAACTAGGCAGCTTTTGAATAGATATTTATTGCCTACTGAAATTGTGCGTAGTTTCTTGTATCCTTCTGCATTTTGAATTAGACTCACTGGGCTTTGTCAGGCTTCCAGCCTTGGCAACAAAACGGTCCATAATACTATCTACAAAAGTTGAATGGTAATTTATTCAACAGAATCGAAATCAACGCAGTGCAGACTTCGTATAGAAATGCATTATTTAGAGGACATTCCTCTATAACATAATAAGAATTACAACAATAGAAAATGTGAATTTATATTTTTAAAAGATGCCATTTTAAAATAAAAAATGCGTCTTGCGACTCCGTCGCGCTGTGGCAACTGCTTCGCAGTTGGTTGAGGATACTGACAGACGTGACGAATATGAACTTTAGTCGGCTTAACGATGAGCATTTTCTATGTTCCCAAAGACAACTATATCCAGCAGCTTGTTCAGTATCATCTCACGTCGTCATCTGAAAAGCTTCACGCACTAGTTGAAGCATGTGAGTTGTCGGAATTGACTATGAATCCAGTCTAGTATACTGCTGAGTGGTCCGTAAATGATAAGCAAACTTTTATGCCACTCGGCCCACAAATGCTGAGATACGCACCCAACGTAAACAGCCAAAGAACGACCACCAAGGCAATACACGCGAACTGCAGGAAACGTTGATCCATGATTGTTAGAATCCGCGCCCAACTGCGCAGCAGTTGCCATTAGGCGGCGGTGTTACCGTTCCATAGATTGATTGATATTGAATCGACATTTTCAAGCCGTACCATATTTCAAGATGAAGGGCCAGCCTTGTAAACAGCATGGTCTAGCAGAAATCAGAACAAGTATATACGGAAAAAATACAGTCTCAAGACGGTCAGAGTAAACGCATCATTATTTAGAGAGCACTATAACGTTATATCCACTCAACCAAACCGCTATTGCCAGCGATAGAACTCCACAAAACATCAATTATTGTAAAGATCGTGCTCAATTAGAAATCAAACCACAAATAAATAAACACACACTTATGATAGAGGATCGATTGGATGGAGCTCTGGAGACGTCATATGCGACGGAGTCAGCGTGGGCGAGTGGTTGGTCTGCCATTCGGCCAGCTCGCGCTGCATCTTGACCACCTCGCGCTGGAACCGCTTGCCAAAAATATCAATGTAGTAGGTGGCTCCGTTATAGGCGGCAGCCATGAAGATCACAGTGACAAATATCGCCGACAGCGTCTCGTTCGAGTACCAGATAGGGCACAGCATCATGGTCGACAGCTGGTATCCGAACTGGATAAACGTGAAGCAGATGATGGGCAACACGCCAGGCAGCGAGTTGACAAACTTGCCGAGCCGGGTCTGCGCGTACGCCTTGCGAAGGTGGGTGAAGCTGGTCATTCTGCCCGCCTTGATCTTCTCATGGCGCCGGACGGTGATGAAGTAATGATAGAGCACCTGCCAAGTGAAGTAGGCAATGGTGGTCCACACGAGCCCCGAGAAAAACTTCCATTTGAGCAGCTTGACGGCGCCTGGGAACCGCGTGGCCTTGTATCTGTAGTCGAGACGGTGCACGATGGTGTGGAACACGACCGGAGGAAGCAGATGGATGAACGTGCTCGTAGTCTTCTCCAGCGAGTGCAGCACCAGCGAGTTGCGCCAGGTGATGATGGCAAACGACAGGGTGCCAAACGACAGCGAGTAGCAGCTGATGAACAGCCGTTCCGAGTACGGGAACACCCAGATGTACAGCAGCGTCAGGAAGTTGGCGAAGTAGCACAGATCCGCCAGGTAGTACTGGTACTCCTTTCTGTTATAGGTGTAGATGCGGATGGGCAGCAGAAACGCCAGCTCCACGGTGTACACGGTGTGGAACAGCTGCGGTTGCGAGCCCATGATGAACCCCAGAAAAAAGATGTTGAGGGTCCCGAGGCAGAACGTCCATTTCTCAGTAGCCGTCACCACATTCTCACTCGACATCTTGGTCTCGATGCGGTTCATCTGCTTGATCACCTGGGTTTTGAGACGCTCGATGTCGGCTTCACGGCCCTTCATGACTCGGTCTCGACCCCGTTTGGCCATCTCCCCAGTCCGTTTGCGCACCGTGTTCAACCGCTTGGTGAACTGGGTGGCCACCGAAAACGAGTCCAACAGATCTAGAACAGAGATTCTGTCCACATCGTCGTCGTTGAGCGACGCTAACGAGTCTACAGACGCCACATAATGAAGCTCTGGCGACTGACCTGGCGTCGACGCGGTTGACGAGGGCCGTCCTACAGTTAGCACAATTTGTCAGCTGGCAACATCAAACTCACGGTGTCCAACGTCATCATCTGCCTGGTTGACGCTCATGGCCACGAGATGGCTGATTTAACAACTTCAAAAAATTCGGATCACTCGCTGATATATGTGGGGTAACTAAGACCTGACGAATGATGCTCTGAATTAAGCCTGTGTGCGTGCGACTGCCGATCCCTTTCTGACATGTCAGCCCTACGACGGCTGCATGTCCTGAGACTGCAGCTTGCAATTCGCGTTACTGCGACCATCCATTAATAACGAGTGTGCCTGTCCGACTATCCGACTATATAGCGTGAACAAGTTTTTTACTGATATGGTACTTTTAGGACTAAAAATTTAAAAAATTAACAAAATGTCCGTCATGTCGAACAATGCTCTATAGAAGCTTCCTTCCGAAGTTTATCTGTAGGAGGAACAAGTCGTGTCATTCAGTCGAAGTTTTCCCGTTGACTTCATTGTCGCTCTCGAAGAATTTTAAATCCTCCTGCCTGGTAAAGTCTTCACCCTCTAAGATGCACAGAGCGAATTTTCAGCGTCAATGCCATGCCATAATCTGCAGCAGCTGCGCAGCAGTAATCACGTTAATGTTTTCTCACTCCTGCATATTCCAGCCATTTAGGTCTGGATTCAGAACCCATTCAAGCAAAACATTCTCTCGCAACTAAATCTCCATTAGGCCGACTCATTCTTACAATGAAAATATACGACTAGCTCACTTCTTTCCAAAATAAAGTAAAACTTTGCTTGTTATTTTGGAACCTGCTGCTCCCTTGCTGTTTCTAATGGACATCAAGCTGCAACATCTACTATCGTCTGTGCAACATCAACCGTATGCCAAGTGGAAGGTGTATCTATCATACTGGAATGATCCTGGCCTCAACTGCGCAGCAGTTGCCACAGCGCGACGGAGTCGCAAGAGCTCAAGCTTACTTCCCAGTTTGCATTGTTTCGCGACTCCGTCGCGCTGTAGCAACTGCTGCGCAGTTGATTGTACGATTTATTTTTTGAAATTACCAATCTTGTCTCCAACCTTGATTAGAGTGAAACCTAGTTTTTTGGCATCCAACCGAGGGACTAGCTTTCTCTTCATATGACACAATTTAGATAGCCTCATAGATGTGGCATTTCTGCGTCGTGCCCCACACGCACTGCTCTTTGACCCCGCACCCTGCATGACTCTCGGAACACATCCGAGTCATCCCATTTAGAATTCTTCATTGTCTAACAAATAGCTATTCTGCTCATACATCCACATGCCGTCACGAACAGAAACCGATGCATTTGGTGAAATCCAGGTTGACGCTTCGAAGTACTGGGGTGCTCAAACACAACGGTAGGTAACGGTTGTTCGAGAAGGTTTTTACTAATTGGTGAGATCTCTTCAGAACTTTGATATTGGAGGCCCTACTGAAAGACTGCCAGAACCACTCATTCATGCTTTCGGAGCTCTGAAGCTGGCCGCTGCTACAGTCAACATGACTTACGGGCTGGACAAAACGATTGGAGAGGCTATCCAGCAAGCAGCTACTGAGGTCATGGAAGGGAAGCTTACTGACCATTTTCCGTTGGTGGTATTCCAGACAGGAAGTGGGACCCAGTCAAACATGGTGCGTTAAAAACAACAACAAGAAAAATAAAAAAAAAAAAACAGGGAAAAGCAATTGGTCACATTTCTAACTTTAGAGTATGGAAATTCTGCTGTATAGGGCAGTCAGCTAACCTAGACGCGAACGAGGTCATTTCGAACAGAGCAATTGAGATCCTCGGCGGGACAATGGGGTCTAAGAAGCCGGTGCATCCCAACGACCACGTCAATATGTCGCAGTCGTCCAACGACACGTTTCCGACTGCTATGCACATCGCAGCTGTGCTCGAAATTACAAACAAGCTGCTGCCGTCATTGACAGATCTCCGCGATGCGCTGGCTGTCAAATCTACCCAGTTCAGCTCCATCATCAAAATCGGACGGACCCATCTCCAGGACGCGACGCCGTTGACTCTTGGCCAGGAGTTCAGCGGCTACGTGCAGCAGCTCGACAACAGCATTTTGCGCGTTGAGTCAGCACTGCCAAGGCTCAGATATCTGGCTCAGGGGGGCACTGCAGTGGGAACTGGCCTCAACACCCGCAAGGGATTTGACGTCAAAATCGCCCAAGAAATCACCCGCATCACGGGTCAGCAGTTTGAGACGGCCCCCAACAAGTTCGAGGCTCTGGCCAGCCATGATGCCATTGTAGAGGCCAGCGGCTGTCTCAACACGGTGGCAGTGAGTCTCCACAAAGTGGCCAACGATATCCGCTACTTGGGATCAGGGCCCCGGTGCGGATACGGCGAACTCATACTTCCTGAAAACGAGCCTGGAAGCTCCATCATGCCCGGAAAGGTCAATCCGACCCAGAATGAGGGGCTCACAATGGTGTGCGCCCAGGTGTTTGGTAACAATTCCGCCATCACCTTTGGAGGTGCATCTGGCCAGTTCGAGCTCAACGTGTTCAAGCCTGTCCTCATCAAGAATCTGCTGCAGTCCATCCGGTTGCTGGCCGACGGCACCAGAAGCTTCCGGGTGCACTGCGTCGAAGGAATCCGCGCCAACGAGGACAGGATCAACGAGCTGCTCACCAAGAGCCTCATGCTGGTGACGGCTCTGAACCCCAAGATCGGCTACGATGCCGCCAGTAAAGTCGCCAAAAACGCCCACAAGAAGGGACTGACTCTGAAGGAAAGCGCGCTCGAGCTGGGCGTCATTTCCAGTGAGGACTTTGACCAATGGGTACGCCCTGAAAACATGCTTGGCCCCAGTTAGTTACCATCACCAGTCATATAAACATATATATATATATATATATGCGCCAGACAACCCATTACACTGCACATTTTGTGGTTTGCATACTAAATTGCTACGATATCTTAAACAATCCTGAGATTCCTTGCTAATTCATGCTGCTGCCGCTCTTTAGTGATAATTAGAACGACTGTTAACGATGTCATCACACACTTTTTACCATTAAATTTGAAAATGCCTCCTCCAACACAGTTTATCAGATGGTCACCTCACCAAACACCTTGCGACTCCGTCGCGCTGTGGCAACTGCTGCGCAGTTGTTTGGCCTCTCGTGATGCTGACTTGCCTGGCATGCTTGTTAGTTTGCCGACCCCCATGGCTCTAGCTAAACTGATCGAGATAGGGCTCTGTACAAAGATCTCATTTGCAGCTTTCATATCACTTCATTGTCCGTGCTGCTTCTCAGTGTCAATCCATAATTCAAAGTGCGGGTTTCTACCCACAGGGAACCGCTTGTGTTTGCCACAAACGCACCTTATAGTTAGAACATCGTCTTTGGGATCGTCTGCTTTGGATGCGTTGGTGATGCGCACAGAACAAGAAATGCCAGGAACCTGAATTCTGTGGCAAGATTTGCATATCTGGCGCTTTATGTGGGGAGATCTGTCTGTTAGCGAACACGTAAAGAACTGAGTCTACTTACATTCTAAGAACATTCTTCATTGCAACTGACTTCATCGTGCTGCTGTAGATCCTGCTTAGACTCAACGTCTGCGGATTGACAGCCAGCACTTCTGCCGCCTGGAACAGAAACGACATTCTCGCATAGTGCGCCTTATTGGCCACTACCTTTTCTGACATTCAATGTTATAATCCAATGATGTCCAGTAATATTTTTGGGTTATCCTAAATATTTGGGTCTGGCTGAAATTTACGATTCTCGTCTCTCAGCTCAGTCTAGACGATGTGCGGCGTCCACAATCAAGTCGCAGCCGGGTGTCGTTTTGATCTTAGCATTACAACAATCTATTTGCCGCTGAGCACACCAACACCAATTGACGACACAGCGAGCAAATATGAGTGGATACGACAGAGCGCTATCGGTTTTCAGGTATGTTGAGATGGCAGCTGCAGTGCAGGCTGCTTCTTGGGGTTGAATTTGCCACAATTGCTAACTCAGTCCCGATGGGCATGTATTTCGTATGTAACAGTGTGGTACACATGTGGGATTAACAGTAGAGGTGGAATACGCGCTGGAGGCGGTGAATCGAGGAACATGCGCGGTGGGCGTCAAGGGCAAAGAGGTGGTGGTTTTGGGCTGCGAAAAGAGAAGTGCATTGAAGCTACAGGACACTAGAACAACGCCGTCCAAAATCTGCAAAATCGACGAGCATTTGACCATGGCGTTTGCAGGACTCAATGCTGACGCCAGAGTGCTCGTGGACAGAGCGAGGGTGGAGGCACAGTCGCACAGACTCACGCTCGAGGACCCTGCCAGCGTGGAGTACATGACCAAATACATAGCCGAAGTCCAGCAGAGATATACCCAGAGCGGTGGTGTGCGACCGTTCGGAGTGTCGACGCTGGTGATTGGGTTCGATCCGAATGATACGGTGCCCAAACTCTACTACACGGAGCCGTCAGGCATCTACTCGGCCTGGAAGGCAAATGCAATTGGTCGCAGCTCCAAAACGGTGCGGGACCTATTAGAAAAGTCGTACCAGCCGGACATGGACAAGGAGACCACTGTCAAGCTCGTCATCAAGAGTCTTTTGGAGGTGGTGCAGACGGGAGCCCGCAATATCGAGATTGCCATCATGACTCCTGGCTCGGAGCTCGAGCTGCTGGACGCTGAGAGCCTGGCCGCATATGTCAGCGAGATAGAGGAGGAGAAGGCTGCTGAGGCAGCTGCCAAGAAGCCTCGAGGCGCTGAGTCAAGCTCCTCGTAGATACACTGTAATGTGATGATGCTTCATGTTGTAATTTTTCCGCACCGTAGCGAGCACAATAGTTCATTCGTGTTTTTGAAACACAGTATTCTAACGAACCGTTGCGAAGCTGCTTGAGCATGTCAGTAGGGCCAGTCAACAGGCACCACCTCAGTCGCTAAGGCAGCATAAGTCATCATGGTGAGTTTAATACAACGCTGGGAGCGTTTAAAATGTCATACAACTAGTGTTATATCGGCAAAGAGCACATAATCACGAAATAGCATATTTTTGGTCTTGCGACTCCGTCGCGCTGTGGCAACTGCTTCGCAGTTGAGAAATGGACACTGGCAGACATGAGTAGGCCCACCATGGGGTAGAACCATTTGCTAGAATTGACGCATTCGATGCGTAAAATTCAATTTCAATTACACAGTAGTTGCTACTGCTCGACGGAATCGCAAACAGAGTCTCTGCAATACAATTGCAATTGGTATTGCAAATAATTTTAGAAATAGACTATTCTAATGAATGTGCACTCTTTATCACGGACAAAACTGGTAACTTATAAATAACATATTATAATTGAGAACTGAAAGTACAAGACGATGACCGACTAGACTGTGTACACAGCACATAGTCGAGATTGAGTGCAGTAGTTAGAGAGTTGATGTCAGTCTGAAGTCTGTTCTGTGAAAGCTATCGGACCAGAAGCATATTGTCCACGCCTCAACTGCGCAGCAGTTGCTACAGCGCGACGGAGTCGCGAATACCTCGTAGAGAAGCGCCTGTCTAACTTCATTGCTATACGACGGCAGACCGAAACCGGCCTAGTCGACTCCCTGTTGGTCCACCCACGCCTGTAACTCATCTACATTGACGCCTGCTTGTCGGCTGGGGACGTAGTGCGATACAGGCAGTCCTCCACGGATGGTGACCACCGAGGGAACTGCTGTAACCGAGTATGTAACCAGCACGTCAGCCAGCTCTGGCTGGTCAGCCTCAACGTTCACGACCGATACGGACGCCTTTGTAGTGCGGAGCACGATGTTCTCGAGGTGGCTGCTGAGGCTGTCTGAAAGCGGGTCGTTTGCAAACGTAAAAGTCGCCAACAGCGGGGTCGGCAGCACCACCAGACGGTCCAGGTCGGCCGGCTGGCGCACTGGTGGGAACTTGCGGTTGGCGGTTGAGGTTGACAGCGGTCGGGACCAGGCACGCCAGCCGGCGGCGCCCACCACGACGCTCGAGGCAGCCAGCACTAGTCGGGCACTCATATCGACCTCCGGTAATACAGTTTGATTAGGCGATGTTAATGTAATGAAAGCGATGAGGCGGCTCATGCATGGCAAATCATCAGTAATATTTACAAATCGCACGGTGGTTTATTTTTCCGGGTGGGGGAGAGGGGGAGGAATGGGGTTTGCGAGCAAAGTGAGGGCTAGCGCACATGTTTGCAGGGTCGGCTTAGAAGCACACTGGTCCGGCGGGCGGTCGGTCCGCTGGGGGAGCCGTCAGCGGGCCCAATGAGCACCAGCCGACAAGCGACGGCGTAACAAAACACCAAGCCATGACAATGCGTCGGGCCTGCACCGGCAGCGCTGCTGCAGGGTCCGCTAGCGTCAATTCGGCTAGCCGTTTAATTACGTGTCAACCTTAAATTTCGCATATATATGAGCCCCAGCAGCGCAGCCGGCAGCAGGCAGCATCAATATGCTACACCGAAGAGAAACAGTGACCATCGCCGACACCGCCACCACCCACCACCACCACGGCCACCACGACCACCACGGCCACCGCCGCAACAGCCGGCGCAACAGCCGGCGCAGCAGCCACCGCCACAGCCACACGGCGTACCTGTCGACCTCGTCGTCGTCGTCGTCGCCCGACTCGGAACCGTCCGACAGCCAGTTCACGCTGTCATCGCTGGTGACGCACTTACCTAAGCACAAGCCGCACCCGTTAGTAATCGGGGGACCCCACCATGACCAGTTCCAGGAACCTTCTGTCAGCACTGCAAGTCCCACCAGCCCGTCCATCATCATGTCGGAAGCGCCAGACAGCCAGGACGGCGCCGCCGGAGACGGCAGCAGGGCCGTTCCGAGTGCGGGACTGGCCCACCACGAGCATCATGGCCACCACGGACACCACGCCCTGGCAGCGTCCGATGCCATCTTCTCCAGCATGTCGATGATCTCGCCAGCGTTCACGCCGGTGCGGTCCGACTTCTCGCCAACCTCGTCGGCCCAGGGCTCGCACATTGACCTCGCCGAGGCGGCGGCCAGAGCAGCGAGCACGCGGACTGAGCGTGAAGAGCCCCACAAGGAGCTGGTCGAGCGGAGCCTCGAAGACGTTCTGCCAGAGGTGTTTTGCGAGTCGCGAGCCCGCATCCCCACCACTTCGGGGGCCGAGATTTTCCTCCATCTGTATCGAAACAACATCGACAGCAAGGAACATCTGGCCATTGTGTTTGGCCACGACATCCACTCCAGGACGCTGTTTGCGCCTCGTCCTGGCGAGACGGAGCACGACCGCATGACCAGAGGTGCCTACGTGGGCAAGCTGTTCCCTGGACGGGTGCGTAGCGACTTTTCTGGCGACGAGCAAAGTGGCAGCAGCAGCGACAGCCAGCCGGAAAACAGCCGCCCACAACACGAACCTGCCCAGTCAGCGCGACAAGAAGCGCACCAAGAGGCCCAAGGAGCACCCCCACAGACGGACCACAGAGACACGCTGGTGCGCATCCACTCCGAGTGCTACACGGGCGAGACGGCGTGGTCGGCTCGCTGCGACTGCGGAGAGCAGCTCGACGAGGCAGCTCGGCTTATGGCCCAGGAAGGTCGCGGCGTGATTGTGTATTTGCGCCAGGAGGGGCGGGGAATTGGCCTCGGTGAGAAGCTCAAGGCGTACAATCTGCAGGATCTCGGTGCCGACACTGTGACGGCGAACCTGATGCTGCGACACCCTGCAGACGCCCGCTCGTTCAGCCTGGCAACCGCCATTCTGCTCGACCTGGGCCTCGAGCACATCCGGCTGCTGACCAACAACCCGGACAAGATCACGGCTGTGGAGGGCAAGCAGAAACAGATCAAGGTCAGCGAGCGGGTGCCCATGATCCCGCTGTCGTGGCAGAACAAGGGCGGGTTCAAGAGCCGCGAGGTGAACCAGTACCTCAAGACCAAGGTCCAGCGCATGGGGCACATGCTCAATCTCGACCTCTCTGGTGCATGAGGGCGCCATTGTGGCACTCGTGTGTCGTTGATTCACATCTGCTTGACAGGTTGACGTGCGTTGATCTGCATTGCACTGCATGGACATCTGCACAGCGTTCTGCGTTGACAGCGCCACAAGGGCAACTGGCGTGCTGAACCCCGTGTGTGCGTGTGCCTTTATCTATTTACAGCACCTCAAAAAGTGCCCAATAAATACAAGCTACTATCATGAACTGTACATAGACAATATGACGAGCGGTCTGCACTTCAACATCACTTTAATTAATCACTGATAGTACACAACCAGCTTAGATTCCGTCACAGGATCTGTCCACAATTCCACTTCAGCCGGCACCACCACTCCATGTCTTGCGACTCCGTCGCGCTGTGGCAAACTGCTGCGCAGTTTGATCTCTCCCGGGCCATGCACGGTTATCAATAAATACGATCCAGTGATAAATCCCCACAACGCGTCTTGCTATATCTCATCAATAAAATAAATACGTCATAATAATATATAAAGTCGCTACTGCATATTTTGCTTTCCCATCCATGTTACAATCGAGCTAGATAATAAATATTGTGTATTTTCATGTCCTTCATTCATTTGAAAAAATACAACAAGCCAGTTAATACGCTTCTCATCTCATATCTATCGAACAGATCGAACTCAGACCCATTGGCCACTCAATCGGCAGTGTCCACGCCTCAACTGCGCAGCAGTTGCTACAGCGCGACGGAGTCGCAAGATAAGTATTGACGGTAGAGCTGAGGAGGGGCTGGCTGGCTCTAGGGGCTCTCATCAATAAATACAATTCGCTATTACATGTACACTTAAATATACTCGCTCGTCCTTATTGGCCTGTCGCTAGCCGACCCAGTAATGTTGCTGAGGAAACTCCTGCAGCCACTTATCCCAGTCGCTGACTGCAAAAGTGGTGGGCATCCGGTCGTAGGCACTGAAGTCCACTGTTTTGGGTGTGTCGTCTTCGTCCTCAAACGGATGCGGCAGCCTCGAGGCCTCCTGAAGAGACTCATTCTTGCTGACCGAGCGCAAATTGCCTTTGCTGCCCTTTTGCTCCAGGATGTCGACGATGTTGAGGCACGACTTGGCGATGCGTACCGACGCGCTGTTGCCCTGCTCGAGGCCCTTGTCCATAGTCTGCTTGAGGAGCTGCTTGAACCGCTGGTACGTGGACGTCGAGCAAATCCCGCACAGGATGTACTGGTCGTCGGTAATGGCCGCCTGGATCGAGTAGAACAGAGCGTTGTCGACCAGGAACGTCACCACGTCGACCAGGTTGAACTTCTGGTGCTCGTTCTTGAGCAGCTCGGTCGCGTCCTTGCAGAACAGCTCGTTGCTGGTGAAGAAGTTCTCCATGCTCGCAATGCGCACAGACTCGACGGGACTCGTCAGGAAAAGCCGGTGGATGCGGGACCGGAAAAAGTTCTTGAGGCACAGCAGGTACTGGCGCTGCATTTCCATGATGTCCTTGTGGTGGTGGTTGTCGCTGTCGCCCTGGGCCACCGACAGCTCGTGGCTGCGCTTGTACACCCACACCGATAGCTGGCGGTCGAGCTCGATCATACGGGTGTTGGAGGGCTCAACCGAGTGGATCTCGTCGATGAGCGTCGTGTACAGGGGCACCATCTCGTTTATGGTGTCGCGAAAGGTCGTCTCGTAGTGGTATTTGGTCGACGAATGGGGCATCTGGCAGTCGTAAAAGCTCTCCTTGACCGCATAGGGCCTACCTAGCAGCAGCGACAGCTTGCGCTCTATGAGCAGCAGCGAGTACCAGATACGTGCGCGCCGGTCTCTGTCCCACTTCTTGTCGGCATCGGGCAAAATCGGCCACTTCCACTGGCGGTGGTATCCCATTGCAGTGGCCGTGTAGATGGCAGAGCCGGTCTTGATCCACGCCTCCTCGTACTTTCCCGAGATGTCGGCCAGCTGAATGCGCAGCAGGTGGATCACCAGCAGGGTGTCGGAGTGGAACGTCGACGTCCCCACGATGCTGTCTCCGCACAGCGCAAAACAGGCCTTCTCGAACTGGGTGGCGTCGTCCTCCTTGCCAATCACACAGCTCGCCAGCGAGAGCACCATGTAGATGAGTCCGTTGATATAGGGCACGTTTGTCGACTTGAGCCAGCCAAGCAGATCCGACCACTCAAAGCATCCAATGTACCAGTGCAGTTGCTGGTAGTAGACACTAAGCAGCTCCGACAGGTTGGGCACCGTCTCTGCCGGGAACGCAGTTCGGTACTCGTCTTCTTGCTTGATGTTGCCGCGGCACAGGAGCAACGCAGGACCCGACGAGGGACCGAAATACCGCGACAGGATGGTATTGTTGCCCGACTCGCCGAGCCGGAGCACAAAGTTCGGGCGCTTGTCCGAACTCTGAATGTTGTCTTCGCCGCTAAAAGTGCCCACCGGACAGCTGTCACCGGTGGTGTGCACGGCGCTGGTAGAGGCGCTTAGAATTGTGCTGGCAGTGCTGGCAGCAGAGTACTCGTTGACGTCCATGAGGGACGAGGCTGGGCTCTCAGAGGTGCGCCTCGAGTCGTTGCTGGTATCTCCTGGAGTCCCAGAACCAGAGCCAGAGCCAGAGCCAGAGCCAGAGCCAGAGCCAGAGCCAGAGCCAGATCCGGAGCTAACACCAGCACCAGCGCCAGCACCAGCACCAGCACCAGCACCAGACATAGAGCCAGACCGTGGCACAGAACCAGAACTAGGACTCAGATTTGGCGCTTCACCAAACACTGCACCACTTGCATTTGCAAAGACAGGACCAGCGCCCAAGCCAGGCACTGGGGCAGCACTAAAACTCGAGCCAGCGCTGCCAATACTGCTGGGGAAACTGGCGAAACTCGAGCTAGCAGTGCCGATGGTGCTATGAGAGGTAGTACTGGAACTGGAGCCCCCACCAATACGGGATCCAGAGCTGACGTCAACACCAGCTACAGCACCAACAGCATCAGCACCTGTGACAGTAACAGCGACAGTACTACCCATACCGGCACTTGGGCTGTCAAAACCACTGGCACCTCCATTGTCGAAGCTCCCAGCGTGAACTCCACTAATTCCGCCAGCTCCACCGACTCCACCGACTCCACCGACTCCACCAATACCGCCAAAACCAGGCGCCAGCCCAGCGGAAGCCGCGGAGCCCGCTAGACCTGGCTGGCTGGCAGCGCTGCTGCTCGGAGCGCTCGACGTTCGCACGGCTGGCGAGGATGGTGCAGCGGCAGTCGTGGTGGTGGCGGACCCACCGTGATTGAGCAGACTGATGATGGACGGGATCGACTGGCGATGAGGGCCCCCCTCGTACTCGCACTGTATGTTGCGGATCTTGCAGTTGTTGCAGGGCATCTGTCTGCAGCACTTGCGCTTAGCCCGCGCGCACGGCAGGCACGACTGGTGCGGTCGCGTGCGCTTCCGCTTGACGGGCGGTTCCATGATGGTGAAGAAAGGTGATGATGACAAATGTGGGTGTGGGGACGCATTAGTGCTGGGAGCAGCAGCATCACAGCGACTCGCAGGGGCAGCTGTCCGGGTCCTCCTCACCGTCACGCGGGCAGATTTCTGTGGTCGCAGCAGACGAAGCGGTTTCAGAAGATACTGGAGCAGCCGGTTTCTGCTGAGTGCGCGCAATTGGTGTCGTTGCGGTGCCGGCACCACCAAGCATTGCTCCTGCACTACTACCATCACCACTACCTCTGCCAAACGGGACAGGTACGGCTGAGCCAGCTAATGTCCCAGCAGATGCAGCTGCAGAGCTGGCTGCAGGTGCTGCAGAGTTAGTGGCAGAACCGGTTAGAGCAACGGCAGCGTCAGAAGCAGGGTCGCTGGGGGTCGGTTCGCAATTGGCGGCACCATTTCTGTGGTCGACCGCAGCGGGAGATCCATAGCTTCGCAGCATGCTGAGATCTGCGGTCGGATCTGCGCCTGCACCTGCACTTGCACCTGCACTTGCACCTGCGCTGTCGCCTGTGCCGCTGCTCGGCTGCGCTGGTTCTGGTGCTGGTGCTGGTACTTCCACGTCAATGCTAGCAGCACCAGCACCAGCGGCACTGGCATCAGCCCCAGCACGACTTTTCACGCTCTTGTTACCGTCTACGTGTCCCAGCGGCCGTCCAGGCGCAATCACGTCGCGCACCAGCTGCTTGAGCTGCTTGGAGTCGGGGAACCCGCCCTGGCTCTTGCGGTCCCACACCTGCACCGAATGGGCTCCGTGGAACACCGTCACCACAAACACACCGCCGCTGGACGGAACCAGCGAGATCTCGTGGAGGTCGCCCTCGAACGTCGACATGAGCTCCTGCAGGTACCATACGGCGCGGAAGTGCCAGCGGCACTTGGTGCAAAACTTGATGGTGATCTTGGTGGTGGTGGTCATTGATGAGGCTTGTAACATGACAGGTTTACGACAGCCTCCTGCGCTCCAAACTTAGAAACATCCCACCAACAGGTAGTGGGCATGCCGTCGTTTTCCGACAGTTTCTGGTCGACCGACTACAGCTCAGGTAGGTGCAATTGCTGAATTGAGTCGGTAGCATAAATTTAGTTGTGCTTGTGCTGGTGCTTGTGCTAGTGCTGGTGCTGGTGCTGGTGCTGATGCTGGCGCTGGTGCTGATGCTGGCGCTGGTGCTGGTGCTGATGCTGGTACTGATGCTGGTACTGATGCTGTTGGCGATGCTGATGCTGGTACTGATGCCGGTGCTGGTGCTGATGCGGGTGCTAATGCCGGTGCTGATGCTGTTGGCGATGCTAACGCAGGTCTTAATGTGCTGTTCGACAAGCTGCAGCAGGGGTGTGCCGAGAACAACCAGGTGCTGGCGCTCGCAGCAGCACGCGCCGATGCTGAGGAGGCCTACGGACAGCGTCTTCGTGATATCCAGCTCGCGTACGCGCCCTCGAAACAGGGATTTGGTCGTGACGACGGCGCGTCGCTGCGCAGGGCCTACGATGGAATAATAGGCGAGATGGCCACCGAGGGCCAGCACCACGTCCAGGTGGCAGAGACGATTCGCCGTATGGTGATTGTGCCGTTTGGCAAGTGGGCAGACGAGCATCGCCAGCGAGTCGACTACTCGCGCAATGTGGTGCGATCTCGGCTCAAGGACTACGAGAAGGATCTTGGCGAGGTCCAGAGGGCCCAGAAGCGATACTTCAACAAGTGTAGAGTGCTGGAAGACTATAAAGAGGCCATCAAGGAGGGCTCCATCAAGGTGGAGCCCGGCGTCAAAGAGCGGGTGCCGAGTATGTCGAGTGCGCGATCCGAGCCAGACTCGCGCGCAGTGTCGCTCGGGAGCAGCGGTGGCGATGTGCGTAGAATCAGTGGTGCTCGTAGCGGCAGCGCTGGCCCTGGCGGAGCAATTGGTGCTGCTGGCGCAGGAGCAATTGGCAGTGCACGAGCAAATGGTGCTCCTGCTGCTAGTGGTGATGCAACTGGTGATGATGGCGGTGCTCCTGGTGGTCCTGGTGGTCATGCTGCTCCTGCTGCTCCTGCTGCTCCTGCTGCTCCTGCTGCTCCTGCTGCTCCTGCTGCTCCTGCTGCTCCTGCTGCTCCTGCTGCTCCTGCTGCTCCTGCTGCTCCACTTGACTCGGCCGACCCCGTCCCAGTGCAGCTCGGCGACGACGTGTACTCGCCAGCCGACGCAAGCCGCCTGCTCGAGCAGATGCTCGACGAGATCCCCATGTCGGCCGTCAAGGTGCCCATCCTGGGAACCTACGACAACGTGTCGACTGGCGATGCCATCGTGGACTGGCTGCAAAAGAACATGGGCGTGTCGCTGGCAGCGGCCGAGCGCATGGGCCAGAGCCTCGTGAACGAGGGGTTCCTGCGCCTGGTGGGCCAGGTGGGGTCCAAGTTCGCCAACTCGTCCGTCATGAGCTACCAGTGGCGCAAAAAGGCGTTTGGGTACGCGGGGCGCGACTCGGGCGACCACCAGCGCGACCTCATCAAGCCCATTGTCGGCGAGTATCTCAGCGAGACCATCCACAACTACATGTCCAATCCCCACCCCGACGAGTCGCACGAGGACCGGCTGCTGCGCGAGGTCGGGGAGCTCGACCACCGCTACAAGCTGGCGGTCCGCAAGCTCGACGACACCCGGTGCCATCTCGAGGAGTCGGCGGTCGACCACCTCAAGTTCATGGAGCGGTGCGAGCTCGACCGCCTCAAGGCCATCAAGGCGGTGTTCCTCGACTTCCTGGCCGCCCTGTCCAATGTGGTGCCTGCCATCCAGTCGGCGGTCGACCGCCTGCTGCTGTTCCAAGAGATGGTGCACCCGAACAACGACCTGCGGTTCATCCTCGAGAGCTACCGCACCGGCTCCTTCTCGCCCAAGGTCGTCACCTACGACAACTACTACAACTCGGCCGAGGACCAGACCTTTGGCGTCGACCTCGAGCTCCGGTGCCGTGGCGACCGCAAGCGCGTCCCCTACATCGTGTCGACCATTCTCGGCTACCTGGACGACCAGTACCCGGATCTCGACAACGACGAGGTGCGCCTGGGCGCCTGGACCGTCACGGTGCCTCTCAAGGCGACCCACAAGCTGCGCAGCGACCTCAACAGGGGCGGCAAAATCCCCCGTGACGCGCTCCACCGCAGCGAGGTGCCCATTGTGGCCAACGTGCTCAAGCTGTACCTCGTGGAGCTGCCCGACTCGGTGATCCCGTTCGCCATGTACGACATCTTCAAGACTATTTATTCGCAGCATGGCAACGACGAGACCCCCCGTCACCGCATCGCAGCCATCCAGAACACCCTGTCCCAGCTCCGGGTGTCCAACATCGCCACCCTCGACGCCATCGTGACCCACCTGACCCGTCTTATAGCCATCACCAACGCGAGCCCCGACTACGTTGCCCAGCTGGCCCAGGAGCTGTCTCACTGCCTGCTGCGTCCTCGCGTGCAGTCGGCTCTCACGCTGGGCGACCGCCACGCGTACCTGCTCGTGAAAGACCTGCTCACCTACAAGGACCAAATCTTCGGCGACCTCAAGCGCAACAACTCGAGCTCGTCCAGTGCTCGCAACTCGGGCTCGCACCCCGTGCCGCCCAAAGATCCCACCTCGCCTTCGACCGTCCGTCGGCTGTCGCTCCAGAACCGCATGGACGCGTTGTCGCTGAAAATCCGCTCTAAAGACGCCGACGCTGCCCAGCTCTACGAAGAGGACCGTCCAGCAACCCCACAGGTGCCCTCAGGGAGCGCTCGCAAGAACGAGAGTCTCACAGCAGTCAATCTTGCAGGCGAGCACCGCGACGACAACGACAACGACGGCGACGACCAACAAGATAACCACGTCGACCACGTTGACCACTCCAATCATGAGTCCAACCATGCTGACCAACACAGTCAGCACATGTCAAGAAGTGTGTCGCCAAATACTCTACCTCCAAAGTCTGATACTGGCGCTGCTGCTGCTGCTGGTGGTCCAGCACCGACCGCACAGCCTGCTCCAATTACCCCAAAGTCTGCATCGCCGTCGGCAGGCCACAGCAAGGATCCCATTATCATCGATTAGACGCTGGTGTCGCTGCTGACACAATAAACATTCAACAATTCATTGTCAATTTGTAGTGCTGGTTTAGTATTGCGTAGAATCTGCAGCGCTGCTGCTTTGATCTCTTAACAATGGAGGATCTTGCACCGTAAGTCTGAATGCTTATTCAATATCACTGTCCATTGCTTGCGACTCCGTCGCGCTGTGGCAACTGCTACGCAGTTGGGCGTGGACCCTGTAGCTTGGCTCGACCTTGGACTTGGCTGGTGCTACTGTGATTTACGTATTTGGTGTTTTGTAAATCAACTGGCGTGACAGAGTCGCGACAGCTATTACCGTGTATATTGATATATCAATACTTATGTTTTATGTATTAAACGTGGATCCCACTAGTTTGACTGATTTACTTCACTTCATTACAATTTAAGGGAAGCTCGATTTCAACTGCGCAGCAGTTGCTACAGCGCGACGGAGTCGCGAAAGCGAAACCGAATTTTTTTTGATGTATCTTGTCAAATGGGAATTATCATCAAAATCAAGCGGGTCAAATTTGATACCATCGTTTCCGCCTCCTGTTAGATCTCCTCCATGGTAATAATGTCCTAATCAGTTACTGGCTGCCTTGCGTATAACTGGTAACAGCTGCTCTGACCAGTTCAGTTCTTCGTCAAATTGTCTTCTAATGCTGCAACGACTACGCATATTACGGTTCCAACATCTGCCACTGCATCATATTATCATAGCTTTGCATCCTAATATCGGCCCCGCCTGCTGGTGTCGTCCCGACACAATAAATACTCATTTCACCATATCGTAGAAATTGATGCGCTTCTGCACCGGCTCGTCGTCAACGTCGGTGTCGTCCTCCTCAGAGTCAAACGGCCCTCGCGACGGCACCGTCGACGAAAATAGGCTGTCTGGCCGCGACGAGCTCTGGTTCTTTTCATGATGGCTCTTCTCGTCGCCAAACAACCGCACTGGCTTGAGATCGGGCACCTCGCCGTCGGGAAACGGCCGAAACACTTTCTTCCCGCGGAAACTATACCACATGCCTGCCACGCCTGGCTTGAGCCCCCTGTGGGGATGGTGACGGTGCTGATGCGAACTGTTCACCAGCACCTGCCCTCCATTGGCCTCGTCTTTAAACGCTTTGTGGTCGCTAAACACCTCAAACTCCGCGTCTTCGCGACTATGCGACGCTTGCAGCTCCATCAGCTTTGGCGACTTTGCGACCACGGCTGGCCTCGCATGTCCATGGCTGTCTTTGATGGTGCTGCTGGAGCTGCTGCTGCTGGGGGTCCGTTTGTGAGCTCGGCCACTGCCAATAAAGGGAGAATGGGCAGGAAACAGAATTCTGCCTCCGTTTGCATTGGGCGTCTGCGGTTGCACTCGCACGAGCTCCTTTTGCTGCTGTCTTTTGCGGTTCGCCGGTGTTTTGGCGGGCGTCAGTGGTGTAGCAGACGGTTTGCCAGATGACGACGACGACGCCTTGGGAAGCCTGAACTCGGCCCTCTTGCGCCGATATATCATGTCAGGCTCGTCCATTGGACCGAACCGCGGAGTAGGAGGCGTGAACAGCGATAACGTGCCATCATCCGCCTGGCGGGGAGGCGTCGACGGGTGGGACATGGTGGTTCACCAGCTGCGACTTGGTGTTGATGCTGACAGCGCGAATGTCTTTTAAACTGTCTGTCGCCAATGTCTGCGTCGTGTGTCAATGAGTGCTACAAGAAAAGCCCGGTTCTTTGTGTTATTCCCGCGAACCTTGTTGTTGTTGCTGGGTGGTGATGGAGTGCTGCCAGTTATGAGAGTTGAATATGTAGTGTAAGGAAACACGCTGGTGCCCTGCAAAAGGTGGCTGGTATAGGGAATATTCGCGTCGCGCATGTTTCCAGATAGGGTTGATTTTGCGACCCAACTGCGATCGAGCTGCCAGGAACACGATTGGAACAGGAGCTGTATACACTCTTGTTCTTAGTATATGTTACAAATCGTCGACAAGTAGTTTAGGATAAAACATATATCACCGTATTACTTCTTTTCTTTTTTTTTTACTGTGTATTACAATTGGTGGGACAATCATGCTGGGCTGGCTGCAGCATAGTCAAAAAAACCTGCATGAAGGCCTACGCAGACTGGAAACCCCTAAATAAGATGAAAACCAGTTGGTCCAATTGACAAACACATAGTTCAAAATTCACATATATGTTTTTCGCGTTTAGTCAACTATAGTGCGTGGTATACGGAACAAAGTATTTCATGTGATTTCTGATACATATTGTGAATGAAATTACCGTCTCTTCTTCGTGTGTTAGCATGCTGGAGAACCGCGAGTACAGCATACCAATACGCAGCGAAAGGATAGTTTCGCGACTCCGTCGCGCTGTTGCAACTGCTGCGCAGTTGAGTCGAGGATTTTTAAAAAAATGTAATTCGTCCATGGTATTTTGTCCGGTCTCTCGTATAATTTACATACTACATTTGACGTGGCGCCTGTTTCCCGATTCCTTGCTAACAAAATAACACCCCAAAAGTTTTCAACTAATTTGTCGTCCATTGCTTTCATTCGTGTTATAATTGACTTATGCCGTAGCCAGAACGAATTGTAAATCACTGTTTTCAGACTGCCTAATCTATTCCTCACCCGTACTCCCCCGCCTCACCATCAGCAAACGTCATCACCATCACCTTCACCACGACCATCACCACCACCTTCACCACTTCACAACTACTATCACCACAACCACCTTCACCACGACCATCACCATCCTCAAATGGGTATTCGCCGGCGGTGCTCGTTCTTGGTGGAGTTTGAAGGCGGGGCAATTGGAGACAAATTCCACATATCTGACGATGGCACCCAAATGACGGTCCTGGACTCGTCGCCTCGTCATTTTCGCATCACGGTTCCTGAGGCTGACCAGTCAGAACAATTGCGAGCCCTGCTTCACAACAACGAAATTCAGATATCATGGTCCAATCCTACACAGTTTGAGAGACGATTTCCATTCAAGACACCAGTGGAGCCAGGGATTCATGTCGAAGCGTCGAGAGGCTGCCAGTGGACCTCCATCAAGCAGCTGACGAGTGGTCTGGGAATATCCTACAAGGAGCCCGTCGAAACTGACAATTGGATCTCGCTGTACTCGGACCAAAGCATAGACTCGCTGGAATACGATCATGAGATCCTCCGTCATCTGTCTGGTCTTGGAGAATCCCGCGAATTCGACAGTCTGTCTATAAGCTATGGCAGGACTCCTATAGATGCGTTGCCCAACCAGCTCGCGACTGATCTGGTCATTGAAGCATACGTATCACGACCAGATGCCAGTGTGCTGATCATTGAGAAGCAGTCGCCAACCGAAAAGCTCGAGGTCGGGCTGCTGGAGATTGACCCAGTGGCATCGACAGGAGATGAATATATTCTGCAGGCACTTGTTCGAGATTTCGACAAGCCTATTGGTCCTCCGCCATATGAGAAGCTGCTCATCAGCTATGCGTCCAAGCATCGCGTTCCTCCCGCAGACTATATATACTCTGCGCATTTCCACCAGCCGGTGGGTCTGCATCCCAAGCACATGTTGAACATTTCTGCTGCTTCGTCACAGCCACCCAACTACAACTGTAGACTCTACGCCAAGTACACGATTCCAAGCTCGATATTTGTCGACAAGTACCAGCTTGCAGATCTTGACAAGAACACGCCCGCATCACCTCCGACCGGCAGCCTCGTCGCAGTGTGGGGCGAGACTCATCTGGAGGCTCCGTTGTGGTCTGTCGACCGGTGGGGCAGCGAGATGGTGGTGGAAATATATCCACCAGCTGCCTTGGAGGGAGGCTTTTTTTCATTCGAACTTCCTATGCATTCCCGCTACCAAGAGCCACTGGTGGACTCAATGTATACCACCGACAAAATGCCATGGCCCCTTGTATTTTGGGCATGCCAGGATTTTGACCACCATCCTACCCCCGACATTAGGGGCATTGGCTACGAGTCGTTGTTCCCCAACGATACGCTCTTCTATCATCTCCATCCTCACGATAATGACCACCAGCTGTACTCTGTCTATGAGACTCCAGTGGCTCCTTTTAACGAGTTCAGCACTGTACAGCATGTCTCTCTGTCAGTTTTGCTGCTAGGAACAGTGTATGTGCTGTACAAGATAGTGGCCAAGTTAGGCTGGCGACCCAAACAGAAGTCCGACTGACAGCCCAGTCCAAAGAGCATATACATTCCATGCTTCAACTGCACAGCAGCTACTACACGACGCGGTCGCTCAAGACAGACTTTGTCAGTATTATTTGAAGTATATACTTTCGTGAAGCGGTATGTTAATAAACTACGCTCCAGCGTCGTAAACCAACTGCGGAGCAGTTGCCGAAGCGCGACGGAGTCGCAAGACGCAAATTGTAGACCCTCCTAATGTCCAACTACGCTCTGCTAAACCAACAACATCCAAACAGAATACTAAGATTAGAAGAATGCTATGTAAATAAATAACAACTGTACCTCTGAAAGCACACATACAAATGTCATAGTAATGAATCAAGATAGCTCGAAAATGTCTTTCTTTGGCGCCGGATTTACGTGCTTGTCAGGACTTTTCCTCCCCGACGCAGCTGCGGTTGCTTTTTTAGAGACTGGGCTGTCCAGCATCCACGCAAATTCGCTGTTAGCCAACAGCGACGTTTTTATAGGTGTTGGCTTTGTCATTACGCGCACTGGCGCTCCTCGAGTTGGCGTGGGCGGTGATTTGGAGGCCTCAGGAATTGTATCTATAAGACTGCGAGGTTCGTCGGCCGGAAAAGACAGTTTCGCAGCGACTTTTGGCGTTCTACTACTAGCCACCGCACCATCTGAAATGCCACAGAGGCTGTTATGCACATGGCGGATTGCGTCTAGAGCACCGACCGCTTGCGGATGAGCATCGAGGTCTATGTTTTCCAGAATCTCGAGCGAGTCCGCCAATATCAGCCCGAGTGCCATGTTTTGCTCCTTCAAATGGTCTACTGCCTCTAATACGGCAGGCGACGAGGCCCTGTGCTTGTCTATAACCTCGCGGACCCGGCGAGACTCCAAGTCGATTCGCTGCGACACCATTTTTGCAGCGTCTCGAAAGGTATCTGCAAATGCTCGCGCTCCCAGAAGCGGCGACACAGAAACCTGCGATCTATCCATATCCGCTGAGCGACCACCACTGTACTGATTGATGACATACCTAGCTCCATCTGGAGTCAAGTGGCTCTTGAGGTAGAGAGCATTACTGACCAGTGACGAAGGCACTACACCGTCGGTCGGATAGTTCAAAAGGAGGCCCAGAATGTCGGTGTAGTGGGGGTTCGCCAGTATGGAGTCTCGAACTCTGAGCAGCATAACTGCGCATATGAAATCAACGAGCTCCAATGTCATGCCATCGGCAGCGAACAGAGCGTCCCACAACCGCAGGGTATTTTGGAAGCTGAACTCCCGGCCAAACAGCAACCGCAGCCACCGGATCCCCCAGATCTGAGGCTCGATCTCATTGTCCACCAGGCATTTGTATACCTCGGGATCCACGACACGGACGATGCTGTTTTGGATGCGTCGCGACTTTTTCACCACCGTGGGCTCTTCGTTGCCAGAAGGCGGCACGTACCATGCCTTGGCGTTCTTCATAACCGCATCGAATAATGCGAAACTATCTGCCTCTATAGATTTTTGACCCTCGTGTGCAATACCGTCTGCAATACCGTCTGCAATACCGTCTGCAGAACCAAAACCATCAGCATTACTATCATCACCACCGCTTTTGGGGCGCTCGTCGTTGTCAATGACCCATAGAATGGGACCTGCGATCTCGTGCATTCCCTGGCGGTAGCCGATCTCGTCGTTTTGGCGAGCATAAAAGTACAAGATGCGGATCAGCATCTCCTGTACTCTGGGGCTACGAAAGTACGGTTCTTCTGGAAACGCTCGCTCTACATCGCGCGAAATCACGTCCTTCAGATCGAGCTGCTCCTCAGTGTCATCGCTCTTACCGCTTAGAGGGTCGTCCACGCTTCTGGTGGGCCTTGATGATGGCACCACCTCACTGCTGCCGTTTTTTGATCCGTCCATCAATTCCTCATTGTACTTTTCAAAAAGAACCTCGTATTGGCGCCATTGTCTCTGCCGGGACGCCTGCCAGCTCTGCTGCTCAAAGGTACCATACAGCAGCAACACTTTCCACAGCAAGGATCTCGGTGGGAACCCGTCGTCGCTGTCGTCGTCCCGTTTCTTCCACAAAGTACCTCTCCATAAGCTTTTGCGGAGCAAACCCAGATCCGGATACCGCTCACCCACGGCCCTATTCCACCTCAAAACAGCCCCTTCCATTATATACCTGGGCTTCTACCCCAACTTCGGTGGTTCAACAATCTCGAATCGCAAGCGGCTGCTGCAACCTTAACAAACAACCTGCATCTGCTACTAGGCATTTGATTGAATTTCATTTTCGGTTTCCCCTCCAACGACCCCTCTAGTAATGGAGGAGGCATTACAGACGTTTGAGCTCGAAAATGAAATCGTCAACGACGACAAGCTATACAGATACGATGAAGCAGAGCAGAAGGACATGCTCGCCAAGCGGCCCTGGAAAAACGACCCGCACTACTTCGAGCACGTTCGCATCTCTGCCATTGCACTTGTCAAAATGGCCATGCATGCCAGATCAGGAGGATCCATTGAGGTGATGGGGGTCATGACTGGGAAAATCCTCCCTGGCCAGTTTGTCATTATGGACGTGTATCCGCTGCCGGTGGAGGGTACTGAGACTCGTGTCAATGCGCTGGGAGAGGCCTACGAGTACATGGTGGAGTTTCTAGAGAGCCTAAAGCAGTCTGGCAGGCAGGAGAACATCGTCGGCTGGTATCACTCGCATCCTGGCTACGGGTGCTGGCTGTCGGGGATAGACGTGGGCACCCAGGACCAGAACCAGCGGTTCCAGGACCCGTTCGTGGCCATCGTGGTGGACCCTAATCGGACGGTGTCGGCAGGCAAGGTGGAGATTGGTGCGTTTCGCACCTACCCAGAGGGCTATGACGGTGGTGGCACCACGTCGTCGGGGCAGTCTGGTGCAGACTCTAAGTCTGCAAACAGTGCCATTCCAATGTCGAAAATCACCGACTTTGGGGTGCACTCGTCAAAGTACTATGCTCTTAAAGTGTCGTACTTCAAGAGCGATACCGACAGCCAGGTGCTGCAAATCCTATGGAACAAGTACTGGGCCTCGACGCTCGCCCAGTCGTCGCTGGTGGTCAACCATGACTACGTGACAGGCCAGGTGGTGGACTTGACAGCCCGCGTGAACCGGCAAATAAGCAGCCTGGCGCGAGAGCGCGACAACTGGCAGCCACGGTCCCGACGTGACTCGAAGCGCCTCAATGGCGAGTCCAGCGTTGAAGACACCCTCCGTGGATGTGTCAAACTCAGCACTGACGAACTGCATGGACTCATTTCGACCGAAATCAAAATGCGCGCATTGTGCGGGTCGTAGACTGTCACTAGATCGTCATAGTATTCCTGATGTCCCATATTTTTAACGTGCATTCTATGTCCTGGTGGTTGTTGTCGTCATCGTCATCGTCATCGTCATCGTCATCGTTATCGTCGCCTCTTTGTCCCGAGCAAGACGCTAGAATGTCAGATTCAGGCAGCGGATTTGCTGAAACAGCCGTCACACACGACTCATGTCCTTGCACCAGTGGCGTGGGATCACCGGCTGCTATTCCGTTGTCGACGTTTTCCCACATGATTATCTGGCCGCTCGTGCCACCACCATATAGATTGCCGTTCAAGAGATCAACTCGCAGTCGTTGCATTGTATTGCCATTCCAACCTTGTAGCGTATGAATAACCTCTAGTCCCATTCTAACGTCCAGAACTTTGATGTCGTTCGAGTTTCGAGCGACTTGAAAAATGTAGTTCCCGTCGGACGACCATTTCGTCTGAACCACTCCGTCAGTGCCAATGTGACTCGACGTGATGGTACCAGACAGCATGTCAACAAGATACAGACCTCCAGCAAATGTTCCGCATGCCATTGTGGACGGATCGCAGCTTCTATGAGAAAGAGCAGATACGAGCCCTTTAGGATGCGCAGTCATCAAGGGATCCACGCCTGGCCGGTTCAGGTCGAATATTCCAATGGTATTTTTCGATCCTAGAGACAAAATAGAACTGCCAAGCTTGCCCTCTTCTGTGCTCATTGCAAGACTGTACGCTGGGAGATACTGCTCAGTATTGACATTGATCAGGCCATATGATAGAGGACTGGAGCCATTGGTGCTCGCGAGGTTGTGCAGCTTTACTGGCACATCTCTCAGTGACACAGCAATCCATTGCGAGCTATAGTCTTGAAGGCTGAATTTCGGATAGAGGACAGAGTCGAGGATCGCGCTCGGCATGTATTTGGTAGCATAAGGCGTCAGCACACTCAGCGAGTCGTCTAGAACATCTGGAGGCACCACAAAGAGATTAACAGTCCAATCTTCATTGACAGTCACCACTGAAGAACCGTCAGACGTCCAATTGGCCCACCGGAAGATGTTGGGTGTTGCTGCTTGGTGTGGAGTTGCAAACCCGCTTATATTGGCGTTATCTGCAGGAGCTGATCCACTGTTTGCACTGTTTGAAGGACCTGACCTTGCTAGGAGTCGCATTGCACATACAAACAAGTGCCAACTATAGCTGCTCTTTTATTTATCGTTTTCGTTATTCTGAGTGGCTCGCTTCCCACAGCTCTTCCCCACAGCTCACGCCCAAAAATATTGGAAATTGTCGACAGTATCCCGGAAAATTCATTCACGTGACGATAAGGGCATCGATGGGATTGCCTATTTTGTCCATGAGATTTCTGCACTGCACACGCACACAGAGCCTTATTATTATTTTGGTATTATTCGTTGTCGCGTTTTGTCCCGACCCACTGCACCGCTGTTTTTTTTTTAAAAAAAACCTTAATCAAGTCCATCATGGCAGACCCTCCTCCGCTGAGAATCGTCCCCCAGCGGCGGAAAACTCTCACATCGCCCTTTTCTCCGCTCGAAAGCACTCCATGGGGTATTCATTCGGTTCCTGGAATGCTGTCTGACTTTAAACGTCACACAAGCCATGGCAACCTGCTGGCAGCTGCCGAAGCAAATGGTGGCCTGAAACGAACTGCCAGCTATGCGCGGGCTATTTCGCCAAACAGGTCTCCCATTGGCAAGATTTCCGAATCCACAGCAGAACACATGTCAAACGCAGCACTGGAGCTGCCTCCGCTCACAATGGCTGACGTCGTTGGAAGTATCCCGTCGTTTGTGTCTCTGGCAACTGCGATGCTCTCTGTAGAGTACATCTGTACCAGCTGGTCCACAAAACTGGGAACGGTGTCTGTAGTGGCATTGGTCTCTGGCACAGTGATGCTCATGGCAGGGTTGGTTGGCATGCTTGAAAAGCCAATAGCTGCCACTACACAGCCAGAGGGGTTGTTCATGGCACTTGATAAAGGCAGAAAAGCCACCATCAGTCTTGCAGTTGGGATTGGCTGTCTCGTGTTTGCTTGCAGCGTGCTGGGTGCTGGTCGGACAGGCGTGATGATGATGGCAGCGTTGAACATTCCAGGAGCGCTCTATACTGCCAATTGGGCGGATCGCGAGTCGTGGGGTGGAGCCCGTCCGTACTTGCTCGTTTCAATCGTGTTCCTGACGTTCGATCTGGGCGGTGCGTCGGCGGCCGACGAGGATGATATAGAGTTCTTGCCGATTCTTCTGGGTTATATATGTCTGACAGTAGGAAGCTTCTGCATCACACAGAATGACTTAGGGCTGTCAAGGTCCGCTTCTTTCGCGTCTGGAACTGCTCTGGTGGTCCCTGTATTGGTTTTTTGCCGTCCAGAGCTCAATACTCTGACCCTCACGTCAATTGCCAGTGGGGCAATCGGGGTATTCCTACTTGCAAAGAGAGAAATGGCGCCCACGCGGTTCAACGGGTTAGTGACATCCACCATCACTGTGGGATTGTCGTCGTTTCTCCGAGACTCGTTATTCCATGACTTTTGGGACGTAATTCTCGCCGCTGGAACGGTCGCCATTCCGGTGTGCTACTACCCAGATCCACAGTTTAGGGCAGCACCAGATGGCGAAGGCGACAACGACGACGACAACGGCCCAAAGCCGAATGGAAGAAAAGTTAGTGGTGTAGTCCGCACTTTGGGCATTCTTGACTCGATACTTGCTCACGACGACACGCGAAACATCTTTTACTTCTTTCTGCTGAACTTTTCTTTCATGCTGGTGCAACTGCTGTATTCGATATTGTCGCACTCGCTGGGACTCTTGTCGGACAGTATTCACATGTTTTTCGACTGTCTAGCGCTGCTAGTAGGACTCGTTGCGAGCATTCTCTCAAAGTTCCCGCCCTCTTCGCGGTTTCCATACGGTCTGGGCAAAGTGGAGACTGTGTCTGGGTTCGCAAACGGGTGCCTGCTGATAGCTATTTCTGGCGGGGTGATCGCCGAGGCACTTGAGCGCATCTGGCATCCAGTCGAACTTGAAAAGACCTCGGAGCTGCTCGTCGTGAGCGTGCTTGGTCTTCTAGTCAACTTGGTGGGTATTTTTGTATTTAACCACGGACATTCACATGGACATTCGCATGGACACGATCATGGACACGATCATGGCCATTCTCACCAGCACGACCATGTCAATGGTCATAGTGGTGGATATGAGTCTGAACATGGGCATGCGCATAAACATCAACAGGAACACGACCATGAGCATCATGAGCATCATGAACCGCTTGGACCGCATGACCACAACATACACCACGACGGTGTAAGCATTCACAGTAGCGAGCACAGCCATGACAACCACCTACTTCTAATGGCTGGCCACTCTCATGACAATGACAATATGCACGGGATCTTTTTGCACGTTGTAGCTGATACTCTTGGCTCAGTGGGAGTCATTGTGTCTACCACCCTGACATACGTCTTTGGATGGCCAGGTTTCGACCCACTGGCATCCATATTGATTGCGGTCTTGATTTTCTTGTCCGCACTGCCGCTGGTGACTTCGTCGGCAAAGACGCTGATGCTGTCGCTCAGTGACGGCCAGGAGTACCAACTGCGCGACATTCTGAATGACATCTCGATAACAAGCGGGGTCGCCAGCTATACAGTTCCTAAATTTTGGGCAGACGGTGCCAAAGTCCGTGGTGTGATACACGTACAGTACGAGAAAGGAGCCAATAGCACTGTTATCAGGAACAAAGTGGAGGCCAAGCTGAAGGACAATGGAATTGACAGCATATTTATTCAGGTTGAGGAAGAAGGATCTTCCTGCTGGTGCAGAAACCGTTCAGCAAATATAAATTAATACTAGCTACCACGAATGCAAATTTGTGATGTTTCTTTCAGTCGTAGATGCGAATTATTTATACTTTTACACTGGATTATTTTCCAGTTGTGAATTAACGTTTAGTCCTTGTATTTCACGCAGATCATGCCCCAACTGCGCAGCAGTTGCCACAGCGCGACGGAGTCGCAAGATCTTTTCCGGAGAATACTGCAAGTGTGCTGGTACTATCTTGCGACTCCGTCGCGCTGTAGCAACTGCTGCGCAGTTGGGGGCATGGATTCTGTAGGCTCATTGTGCCATACACATGTAAATTACTCTAAAGCACGGATCGAGGATGATACTAAGTCACCGGGCACTAGCAGTATGCTACGTCTGAGGGCTGATATTGCATCCAATTATTGCGTGCGGTTACTGTTATTATCATTTTACCATTCGGACATATTTAATATTTTATGCAAGTTCGAGCTGCATGCACGGTCGATCTGACTGCTTCGCGCGGCTGTAATAAATCTCAAATGTGAGCCTCTATTGTGCCTGCAATTGTTTCAATTTATAATCATGTCGAGAGTTGGGGTGCTGGTGCTGGGCCCCGCGGGAGTGGGCAAGTCCACCTTTTGCTCTTCGCTCATCTCGTACATGCAGACGATCGGTCGCAGAGCACACATTGTGAATCTGGATCCTGCCGCAGAGCCTGGCGAGTACGAATTTTCAGTCGACATCCGGGACTTGATCTCGCTCCAAGATGTCATGGAAGAGATGGAGTACGGCCCCAACGGCGGGCTCGTATACTGCTTTGAGTTTCTGCTGAACAATCTCGACTGGCTGGACGAGGAGATCGGCGACTACGACGAGGAATACCTGATATTCGACTGTCCAGGGCAGATAGAGCTCTATACGCATATCCCAGTGCTGCCAGCGCTTGTAAAGCATCTGCGAAATAGCCTCAACTTCTCTCTGTGCGCCACCTATTTGCTGGAAGCACCGTTCGTCATAGATAGGCCCAAGTTTTTCTCGGGAGTGCTGTCGGCGATGTCTGCGATGATCTTGCTGGAGACACCCCATATCAATATTCTCAGCAAAATGGACACCATCGCCAACGAGGTACCGAAGCGCGATCTCAAAAGATACCTCAACCCAGACCCGCTGCTGATGGCCAACGAGGCCAACGAGAAAACCAACCCCAAGTTTCACGAACTAAACAAAAGCATCGCAATGCTCACCGACGATTTCGGCATGGTGCAGTTCCTGCCTCTGGAAGCCAACAATCCAGACAGCGTATCCACCATTCTCAGCTATATAGACGACATCACCCAGTGGGCAGAAGCGCAAGAGCCCAAGGAGCCAAACGACGAGTTTGATCTGCCAGATGACGATTAATTTATTCAATGTAACTTACAGCTTTATTAAATCGACCGCACTGAAATCTCCAGCGATTGGTCTTTGTGATGATTATGATTTGTAAATACCTGGGTATAGGCTTGTTTTATTTTGTTTTCTTGATTGATTGATTTTCAACGCACCAGTTTTCCATCTTTTACTGACGATCAAATTAAATTTTTGTGTGAACTCAAAAAAGCATTCCAGATTGGCTGTGCTTGGATGAAAATTTATTTAATCAGCGTATAAATTCAAATGCACCATTTTCTAGCTTGATCTTTTTCATGCCATTGACTGCTTCACTTCCAGCTGGCATCAGCTTATCGTCATTTTTCGTACTCGACTTGTTGGCGACAGGCTCCTTTTTCTTGACACTCATAAACTGCAATACGTTCTTGTTGGCCTTCTTTTGCTGGTTGCGCTCTTCAGCTTTAGCCCGCCGGTCCAGCCTAGCTTGCTCTTGCAACTGCTTCTGGCGATGCTTCTCGACCTCGTAGTGGTTTATGAGGTCGGGAACAATTTGACAGTCGCCCTTAACGAGGATATCAAAACATCCCTCGAACTGGTTGTTGAGCTGTGGGGCCTCGTCTACGTTCATCCACAGAACTGCTCCGTTGGCAGCATGGACTGCCTGGGCCATTTCTTTCACTATGCGTCGAACACCTGGTATTTTGAGGGTGGTGCCCACCACCACGAGGCCATCAGGACGAGAACTGAGGTCCTCTTCGGTAACTGACCCAATAGCCTCTGCATCCGGGTTCGACTCGTTGTACAACACGATCCGAGGCCTCAGCTTACCGATCCCCTGGGTGCGTTTACCAGCAACCGTCCTAATAAGATCCATTTCGACGCACTCTGGACAGTCGGGAACCGCATCGTTGGTAAACAGCTCTGGATTCAAGTCCGACAGCCAGTGGCACCGCGTGCACTGCATCGAGCCAATAGTCCCGTGAAGCTGGACAGTCTTTGGCCACGGATGCGACAGAGGCGTTTTTGTCGTTAGGTGGGTCAGACTGGAGTCTAGGCAGTCAATATTCTGTGAGTAGAGTCGCGATAAGCGATTCTCGCCAGCAATGTTGTCCAAAAACCGGTGGAATCTGGTTGGTTTGGAGTGGTTGCACAGCTCGTAGAGATCTCGCACAGTGGTGTGAAAATTGGCCAGAGAGTGGCTGCTTTCATACACAGATGCATCAAACATGGCCTTGCCGCTGCTCTTCAGCTTCAATTCTGTTTTGAGCGACGCAAAGAGGCCGTCCTGAGACCTGAAATCGGGGATTCCTGCTGCAACAGACATGCCTGCTCCACACACCACAATAAGCCGTCGAGACTCTTTAAACACATGATGCAGGACTGCCAGATCCTGCAAACGTTCCTTCGAAATCCATTCATCGTAGTACGAGCTGTCGAAATGGCTTCCGAAAGCTGATATATCTAACGTCGACCCTTGCTGGTTCGACCGCTTGGGAAGCCGAGGCTTCTGCCTTCGTTTTTGTGAATTACTAGTCCTGGCAGGTTTGGTACCAGTGGTACCCTTTTTGTCCGCCTTCTGGTGGTGCTCTCCGAGACCAGGCTGCGGTACGCTATCTATCGGTGGAGTGTCGTCTGGGGTATCGTCTAGGGTATCGTCTGGAGTATCGCCTGGAGATTCTCCTGGAGTCCCAGACAAACCTTCAGAAGGCATGCCATCAGCAGTTTCAGAACGAATTCGATCAGAATATTCCGCACGAGTCTCGTCTGGAATTCCCACAGGAGTGTCGCCTCGAGATCCGGCCGGTGTATATCCAGCAGACGTATATCCAACACTAGCAGTACTAATAATCCTCGTCCCAGCGTCCCCTATATATCGACTTTCGTCTCTGTCAAGCTTCTTTTCATCATCATCAGCTGCTGTGCTGTCCACAGTGTAGCTCGTATCCAATGCGGACTGGCCATACTCGAAGCTCATAATTGACGACCACACTGACTGCCAAACACTAAGTCAACACATGAGCTCTTGTCACCGACTAATGTCCAAAGAGGTTTTGACAAAAATTAATTACTGCCAAATAAGTGCAAGACCTTAACGGCGGCGTTTCAGTGCTCCAGGCTAATATTTCAGATGACTGTTCCGGATTATGTTCTTGTCTAGGAGTTAACTCAGTGTGGATGGGATGGATTTCAGTGTTTATTTATGCTGCAGCTAACTGTATTTGTTTGTATTGCTAACAGGTCGAGCCCTAAATCCGGGCGTTGCATCCTTCTAAACGGACCCGCAACCCTGGAAAATCCCAGTGAGCGAGAATCAATTTACTGTCTAGCGTCTAATAAGCCAACGTCTACACACAAGATGGTCCAAATCAGCGAGATAAAGGGAGCCACCCGTGACAACCGAACGGCAGCACACACCCATATCAAAGGCCTGGGTCTGGATGAGAAGGGGTTTGCTCAACGTGTCGAGGGCGGCTTTGTTGGCCAGGAGGCTGCTCGCGAAGCGTGTGGAGTGGTGGTGGACCTCATCAAGGCCAAAAAGCTGTCTGGCAAGGCAATTCTGCTTGCTGGTGCTCCAGGGACGGGCAAGACCGCTCTGGCCCTCGCGGTGTCTCAAGAGCTTGGCCCCAAAGTCCCATTTTGCCCCATTGTAGGCAGCGAGATCTTCTCTGCAGAAGTCAAGAAGACCGAGGCGCTCATGGAAAACTTCCGACGAGCCATTGGACTGCGGATCCGGGAGACCAAGGAAGTATACGAAGGTGAGGTCACTGAGCTGTCGCCAGAGGAAACAGAGAACCCCCTCGGTGGCTATGGCAAAACTATCAGCCACGTCGTAGTGGGTCTCAAGAGCTACAAGGGAACCAAGCAGCTGCGACTGGATCCCAGTATCTACGAAAGTATCCAGAAAGAAAAGGTGGCAGTGGGGGATGTGATTTACATCGAGGCCAATACCGGTGCAGTAAAGCGGGTAGGTCGTTCAGACGCCTACGCGACCGAGTTCGACCTCGAGGCTGAGGAATACGTTCCACTGCCGAAGGGCGATGTTCACAAAAAGAAGGAAATTGTCCAGGACGTGACGCTACATGACTTGGATATTGCCAACGCACGTCCGCAGGGTGGCCAGGACATCATGTCGATGATGGGCCAGCTCATGAAGCCCAAAAAGACCGAGATCACCGACAAGCTGAGGCAGGAGATAAACAAGGTGGTCCAGAAGTACATTGACCAGGGAATAGCCGAGCTTATCCCCGGAGTGCTCTTTATTGACGAGGTCCACATGCTCGATATCGAGTGCTTCACCTACCTCAACCGTGCCCTGGAGTCCACCATCTCTCCCATCGTGATACTCGCGTCCAACCGAGGCACCACTACGGTGCGTGGCACTGAAGATATTCAGGCACCTCATGGAATCCCGCCTGATCTTGTGGACCGGCTGCTCATTGTGCGTACGCTGCCATACAACGCAGAGGAGATTCGTACCATCATTGAAAAGCGAACTGTTCTTGAAGGATCACCTGCAGCGCCAGACGCCCTCGATAGACTGGCTACCCACGGAGTCCAGACGTCGCTGAGATATGCATTGCAATTGCTGGCACCTGCATTCATCCTGGCCAAGTCCAACGGTCGGTCCGAAATTGTTGTCAGCGATGTTCAGGAGGTTGAAGACCTATTCCTAGATGCAAAGAGAAGCACGACAATTCTACAGCAGAACGGCAAGTTTCTTGCCTGAGCAGAGCGGAATAGATGCACATGTGTATTTTTTACAGCACAAACGGAAAGTTTTTTTCTGACTTGACGAAATTATGTAGAAGGCAATAATATGTTATGAAACTAGCAACAAGTTGATGTATGATGAAGAATGAATCGGAATGGTGTAGTTAGATGGACAAATATGTTACCACAGCGTGATGGAGTCGCAAGAGCGGTTGCTTACTTGATGAACATCATCTTGCGACTCCGTCGCGCTGTGGCAACTGCTGCGCAGTTGAGGCATGGACCCTTCAATAGGTGCTATGGACAGACATTACGTACTGCCTGTGGACCACTTACGACCTAATATTGATGATTTTGTAATTTGTCTATGCCATGGAGAGAATTTAATGATGGATAGAAATATAGGCCTGTTCAATGCGACGGATCCACGCCTCAACTGCGTAGCAGTTGCCACAGCGCGACGGAGTCGCAAGATAATGTCACCAAGTAGTAAGCAGAATCTCTTGTGGCAACTGCTACTGTGGTTACCACTTGACTTATGAAATTCGGGATATTGGTCAAATGAAAGTTACTTCTGTATGGCGATAGATTAACTTAACGCTAACTTATAATAGATCATGTTTCATACGAATCCAGCTAAACCTTTCGGTTCTGGCAGTATTTGTATAGCCAATGGCAGCCTGAACTTCGTGGCTTCCAACTAATCCAATAGTCCCAGTTAGATCTGCGGAATGGCAGCACCGTCACCTCGCAGGTCACTGCCAGCACTGTAGACGTGCCGACTGCCAGACTTTGTGAATTTGATGACCTGTCCACGGCCAAAAAGAGACCGTGCTTCATTGGACACCACTTGCACTTTGTGCCCCAAAGCCTTGAGGCCCTCAATCACTTCCTCGCTGATGCCATCTTCAATGCCGACAATAGTTTCTCCAGTGCACACAGGGGTATCAGTACCTCTTCCACTGTCAGGAAGGCTGCTATCATCGACCAAGCAGATTCGAGGGGCATCCAATGCTACCTGGGGGTTGAACGAAAACAGACTCAGATTGTAGGCCACCTGAAGATGTCCCTGGGGCTGGTTGAAACCCCCCATCACTCCATACGAAGCGTATAGCGAGCCGTCCGTGTTGGTCAACATTGCTGGTATGATAGTGTGGTACGGACGCTTGCCACCCTCGTACACATTGCGGGTTCCTGGCATCAAGTTGAAATTACATCCTCGGTTTTGCAACGCAAATCCGCATCCCTTGGGTATGATGCCACTGCCAAATCCCATATACAGCGACGCGATAAACGAGCAGGCATTGCCTTCTTCGTCAGCTACGGTAAAGTAAGCGGTGTCGGATTTCCTGTCGGGGTTCAGGACTCCATGGTCAAATTGCTTATTGACCTTGCTGGGACTGAAAAGCTTGGCTCGCTCCGCCAGGTACTCGTCCGTGAGCAGGTCCTTTGGATCGTAGTCCAGCCTGTCGATGTCTGTGATATATTCTTCTGCGTCCTTGAACGCGAACTTCAAGCACTCAATGATCAGGTGCAGATATTCCACGGAATTGTGCTTCAGCGACTTGAGATCGATCACCTGCTGCTTGTCGAGCTGCTTGATAATTCCCAGTGCAATCAGCGCTACAAGACCCTGACCGTTTGGCGGCAGTTCGTGAAGCCGGACGTTGCTGTCAACAGCAAGGTCAACAGGGTCCACGAATTTTGTCTGGTGAGACGCCAGATCTTCCAGCGTCATCATACCGCCTAATTCCTGAACGACTTTAACAATCTGCTCAGCAGTCTCTCCCTTGTAGTAACCGTCCCGACCATATTTGGCAATGCGCTTGAGCACCTCAGCCATGTTTTTGTTGACAAAGATTTCACCCTCTTGAGGTGCTCTTTCTCCATTGACGAGCAATTCCTTGCCATTAGGCGAAGCACTGAGCAGCCTTTTGACACCACCCTCCCACGTATGTCTGCTAATACTGGAAATGGCAGCCCCGTTTTCTGCCAACGAAATTGCTGGCTCCAGAATCTCTGCAAGGCTCAATTTGTGATTGCCCCACTTCTCGACCACGTCTACCCAACCGGCAACCGCTCCAGGAACCGTCACTGAGTGGATGCTGGTAGGGGGAATGCGCACTCCTTGCTTGACGTCCTTCAGAACATGCTCAATTGTGGCATTTTTAGGGGTGCGACCAGACCCATTGAGGCCCAGAACTTTGGACGACTTGGCGTCGTAGTACAAGCTGAAAACGTCTCCTCCAAGCCCCGTCATGTGGGGTTCCAAAACACCAATAGCAGCTGCCATAGCCACAGCTGCCATCGCAGCATTGCCGCCCTTGTTGAGGATCTTGACGGCTGCCGCTGATGCCAATGGCTGAGAAGACGCTGCTACTCCTCTAACTGAGTGCACAACCGATCTTCTGGAGGGAAATTCGCCTTTCAACATGATCGTATAAATTGAAAGAAGTTAAGCGTCCAACTGACTCTATTTTAGCCCTGCGCAAAATGTCACCTGCAGGCGCTATCGCGATAGGCAAACTGCACATGCATCAAATTCGCCTATCGGCGTCCGATCTGAGTAACAATTGATTTATTATAGTAAGTCGTTCAAGGTATACAATTCGGCTACAATTGAGTTGCATTGGGTGTAAGAACTTCAGCACTTTGTCTTGCATTCCGTCGCCCTGTAGCAACTGTTAGGCAGTTGAGACGGACGGAAAACGTACCCTGTATTCTTTGTACGATCGTATAGACGTATGACTCGTATATCTGCGGAATTTTGCTACATCAAGTAATCGGCGAGGAGGTCAGCCAAGATGGAGTACCGGCAGTTCCTGGTGCACTCGATAGATGAATCTAGACCTCGTTATTGTCGTGAAATGAAGTAAAAATAATGACAACCGAGGGATTCGAACCCTCGCCTCCGGAGAGATACGGACCTGAACCGTACGCCTTAGACCACTCGGCCAGATTGCCTGATTCTGTGGACTTCAGCCGCTGCTTGCATGTTCAGTGCACATGCAGCTGCTTCAACAGCGAAAGCTACTCAAAAACTGCCTAAGACAATAAACTCACCAATAGGATTGTTTCGACAATCCAAATATGCAAAGAAATCAATCACATTGGGTTATCGCGACAAGGCTCCGTTTGTGATTGTGTTTTTGGCATTAATGATAAACGATTCACATATGTTGATTCGGAGCACGCTCTTGGAGTCACGCGGTTTAATAATGTCAAATACTGCCCAGTCAGCTGCGAATTGAGCTGATCAGCTTATAAGCTTCGAAAAACTTTGGTCAGTGGTTCGTCTATTTTTATATAAAAACGACCTAAAGTTCTCTTCTTGATCAGTTGAGAGAAAGGATGCGCTTCATTATCATCAAGACTTGTTTCAAATTACGTTCATTATTACTATATTACATTATTTGATCAATTCAGATTATTACCTAGATTTCAATAGCCCCTGAAGCCCGCAGTAAACCCTGTCTGCACCCACTGTATGTTTTAGCATTGTGGAATCAAGGCTGCCAATTTTATAATCTTTTTCTGGCTGGGACCTCATCGCACGGCTGCAATCTATACTGTATAGCAGATCAGACGAAGAATGTCACACATACTCTGGGATGAATTGTATTCCCCTAGTTATGATTAGGCCGAGTCATTAGAGTAGTTACTGATAATATAAAGTATGAAAAACCCTCGAGACCCTCAGTCCAAGCAAGAGGCAACTAATCATACTGCCTTGCAGAACAAGCCGCTTTCAAGCATCTTCACCTCATCATCAGCATCAGCAGCGTCACTCATGCCTGAGAGGTACGAACCTGGTTCTCCTCGTATCTAACTGAAGAATAAATCTAGACCATCTGCTAGATCCAGCATGTTTTCAGACGATTCCTGAACTGGTATGTATTAAGACAAAATGAAACCAGTGCAGGCTCGTCATTGTCTATGTCAGAAGCTAATTTAGCCCGTTCCTGCACAATTCAAGGTGGATCGCACGAAGATATCTGGCTACAGCCTTGAGGAACTCATCAGCAAGCATCACTATATTGAGGCAGCCAAGTTAGCACAGAAACAGCTGCTCTCAGCAGATAAGACTGCTCCTGAAGCGGAGCAGATATTCAAGTTATGGCACGCCCGAATGACGTGTTTGGTATCCGCCGGATTGGGGCAGATTGCACGACAAGAATCCAGGTCTGTCGGAGACTTGACTTCAGATAAGTACAGATTATCAGACGGAACGTCGATTGCTCCTTGGGACGTCAGAGTTGTCCTGGTGAACATTCAGGCTGGCGGAGACAACCCTACAAGCCTGTCGAAATTATATGTGTTGGCTCGAGAAGCGAGAACGGAAATTGCAAGGAGAAGCACGTCTGATGTCGAGCCTATTTCTGGATACGAGTATGCCTATGTCTCTACTGATGTGTGGTCTACTCGCTTGCGCACGCTGGGTCTACGTGTGGCCAGCACTTTGGTGGGTATGCACGATAACGCTACAGCAATTGACCATCTGAAGTCATTATATGAAACGTCAAGTTCGTCTCAGCTAGATGGAAGTGCTGAGTACACCAAGAGGGTTGCTGTGGTACTGGGGTTTGTATTGTTGAGCATTGGCGATACGATCTCTGCTAGAGAATGGTTTCAGCATGCTACGTTAGACCATGTCAAGCTACTGGCACTTTCAGCATGTTCATTAGCGGACGGAGACTTCATTGATACCGTATCCCAGTTGCAAGAATTCTGCGAAGGCGATATTACCTCTGTAGCAGCAGCTAACAATCTATCGTTGGCCAAGCTGCACCAGGGCGACCTGAACGAAGCCATAAAATTGCTGGAACAGCTTGTGGAAGCAGGTACTACCGAAAAGACTATATTTTTTAACTTGTTTACCCTTTATGACTTAAAGGGTGATGACACGTCAAAAGAAAAGTCTGCGGTGGCTACCAAACTGAGAGACAAAGGCGTAGAGGCGCTAGGTAGCTACGAGTTGTTTTCTTCGGGCATGTCGAGAGCTTGACCGAAATATCAAGTGTTCAGTTAGACACAAGTGGGGTCGGTGCTGATATATCCTGCCGGATGAGAATATGCTGCTGCTTTTTACTGCAGCTGCGAACACTATAGTCCAGCCAACGCCCGCGTTTTATGTTCCGTAATGGAATCATTTGGAAGAGGAGGGAATAGGCATTTTTGTCAAACAAAAATTGACTACTTCCATTTGTCATTGATTTTCTTTGACACCATATTTGAGTACACAGTTGCAATTGATCACCTCTTCCTGCTTCAATATCGCTGGGAAAGCCATCGGTGGAAACGACCTATAAGACAATACTGAGGTTTTCAACGCCTTTTACTTTAATATTTTAAACGCTCCAAGCTCTTGAGTCACTCTTAATTTGTTAAGGTAGAGAAGACTTAGAGTATGAGTATACTACAGAGTAGCGAGAGAGTGTGTCCGATTTTAATAACTATGGAACGGCCTACGTATATTTATAGATGAAATATAATCAGGATCATAACAAATATGATTGATTATAAGATTATCATGTGGAATGTGTAACATTATATATAATAGAAGAATGTCAACCTAAACTTTCCACAGAAGAGTTAACTGTGTGTGAAGTACATGCTAGGAATAATGTTAACCTAATATTCCTAACATAAGGGCTGACTGATACTGACAGCTGACTTCACAGCCTTTTCTGACTTTGAGAAAATAACTAACAGCTAAGTTAGTCACGATTATTTTCAAAATAATCTAATTCGAGGCTGCCGTCTCCTGACCAAGGCCTGTTTCCATTGCAATGGAAGTTGGCTGTTCCTGTTCGCTACACTGATACTACACCCAGAACTGGGGTTTTTGAGCTTTATTATATAGCTGCTGCATACATGGACAGGCATTCGACATCGAGCTCGAGATCAAGATCACGTTCAAGATCAAGATCACGTTCAAGATCAAGATCACGCTCAACATCACGCTCTTGGTCTCGCGAAAGGCCCAAATCCGAGTGGATCGTTGTGGAAAATCTGAGTTCCAGAGTGCGCTCAGGACATATCCGAGAAATTTTCTCGGTGTATGGGCCAATAGATGATATAGTATTCAGGAGACCTTCCGCTAAAAGGTACCCGACAAGGGTTTCCGTTGGTTTTATTTTGTTTCGATACTCGGAGGATGCCCTCGCGGCGGAGAGTTGTATGAATAATGGAACAATTGACATGCTTCCAGTGGATGTCAGAGTCCATCCTCTAGGTCCATGGACGAGGCACAGCAGGGCCAGTGGGTCTAACCGAGCAAGGCGGAGCAGAAGTCCGGACCAATTTGGTCGTGATCTATACAGAGATCGTGGACGCACTTACGTGGGAGAAAGAAGAAATAGATCTTACTCTCGTTCACGGTCCCGGTCGCTTGACTTGTCTGACTCCAGCAGATCAACATCAAGGGGAAGATCAGGCTATCAAAGACGAACATATGAAAAAGAATACAGGCGCAGATCACGCTCGTGGTCGCGGTCATGGTCGCGGTCCCGATCACGATCATACTCACGGTCAAGGTCACCGTCCGGTTCTATAAGATCAGGTGCTCCGTCTCGAGATACACCAGAACGCCACACAAAGCTGTATTCCACAAAAGACCATTTTGATTCCAGCTCTCCACGTCGGCGACGTCGGAGCTCAATGCCTTCGCTTGACACTGATTCTCGTAGTGCTTCTCCTCGTGGCCGCTCGCGCTCACGGTCACGTTCGCCTGCTGGTCGATCCTCGTGAAACGAATTTGAGCCATCTTACACATCTCAAATTTTTCTGTCCTAGCGGGGGCTTTCTGTCGTCATATTGTTTTCCACTACAAAGAAAAAACATTGACATGCAATAGGGACAAAAAGAAGTCTATAGTACATATTTATTTACAAATTGCCTTCACTGTAATAGCACTCTATTAACTCCGTGGGTGGATTTCAGCTCTCCTGAAATTGCAGTATGCTCAGTTGCGCTGTTTGGCCCGGCGATTGTGATAGTCCAGACAGATCTATTGCCAGCAGAAGCACCTTTACAGAGACTGGATATTTTGGTATAGCGGAACTTTGGATGCACGCTTTCCCATCCCAGGATTATCACGGTTGACAGGTTCCCAAAATCTATCCCCTGACAACTGATTGTCTTACAGATGACCACATCAACTTTCGAATCCTCGAATGCCAACTCAGGATATATGGGCTCGTCTGTTGATGCGAGTTTAAATCCTGTTTCTGTGGATGTGTCGCTGACGGCGACCTTGAGGCCCTGAGTGTGCAGCAAGTCCACAATATGTTTTATGGATATTCCCTCCGAAACCGTCACGAGAGCAGGTCCAGATTTGGGCAGCAGCTTCACTAAAGCTTTGGCGTAGTTTTTGCTGAAAGACTCTGATGATCGGGACTTTTTCAGCAAATACTCTGTAGCCTGGGCTGCATTTATTTGGTCCCGCAAACTGTCGCCCAGTTCTTCGAGCTTTGAGTCGCTGAACTCGTCCGTCTGCGGGTCGTAGTCAACAAAATAGCTCGACACTCCCTGCGGCATGTTGTGAAAATCAGCGCTCGAAGTTGAACCAGCACCAACCATCAACACAGGACTATCATGCAGCCAGTTTTTCGACTCTGGAAACTTGGCTAGCTGCATTGAATCGACCGCTGATGCCAGTATGAATTGTATAGCACGTGGGTCGTATTTCCCATTGCGTCTCTGATAGCCATCATTCCAAGTCTTGATATGGCTGAGTAACATATCTGTTGGTATTGATGTTTTGTTTGACTTGTATGCGCCTGGAAAGAGCTGCCGTGAATATAGGACGTCCATTTCGTCAACAGCAATGCAGGATACGTTGAACAGAGGCACCAGCTTCCTGGACGACGAAGAGAGGTAATCCAGGACTCTGTTTGGAGTAGCGATCAAGGTATGAGGACAAGGATGAGCTTTCAGCAGGCTAAGTTGTCTGCTATCCTCCTTTTCGCCAGCTCTAAACAGCATCTGCACATGAGCGTGGATACTACCATCTCGTCCGCTGGTCAGCTTCTCAAATAGTCGATAGTACTGTATAGCAAGCTCACCAGACGGCACCAGTAATAAATTATATATGCATTTCTCCATGTCAGTAGTCTTGGGTGGGTTTCGGCTACTTGCGATAGACGAAAGATACATCGCAATAGCTAACGGTACCCCTGCAGAACGATCAGATCGCACCAACACAGAGAGTCCTGACTTTAACAGGGCAATGGACTTCTTTTGAACTTCTGTTGGCCGGGATGCAATGTCGGGGTAAAGCTGTGTGATACGCCCTGTTAAAAAGGGATCCAGCTGTAAATCTTCTAGAGACTTTACATCTCTTGGATTGATTTTCAGCTCGACCGATGTTGGTGGAGTGGCTGCCGACTTGTGAGGTGACTTGTAGTGAATAACAGGCATCGTCGCTCGACGGCACGAACTGCTACCAAAAGGTCGGCACCACCAGTTCCTCGGATAGCATATCCGATTCCTCATCCTTTATTTTCTTATTCGAGTTTTGATCATGCTGAAATTAATTTACTTTCGTCGACCCCATATTTCAGCCGTGCATACTGCCGATGTAATGTTGGATGCGAACTTGGTCTGGAGTTTTCCCACCGCGACTTCGTCAACCACAATGAGCACAGCCAGTACCAATGGTGCAACTCAAGGCTTGAAGCTATTTGGTACGTCGTTGGTGAACTCCAGCTTCGCGGCGATATCGAACGAACAGGCAGATGAATACTCCAGCTTGGTCTCATCGGCGATGTGGTTCATTCCGAGTCTAATGCTCTTGATTCTGAGAATCATATTCTACGATATCTTTTCCAGTATCACCTCATTTTGCATTGGATTGCTTGGGCTTCAGTTCAGTTTTACACTGTCATTTTCCAGCATGTAAGTTACCTCGAGATTTGTACTGTTGTTCTTTTGTTTCTAACCAACGCAGCCTGGTCATGATGGGATTTCTGCTGGCAGTCAGCTATGCTTTCTTTAGATATCGATTCCTCACTGTCTACTCGAGACTGCCGCCGGAGCAGCACCGTCAAGAGAGGAAAGTGGATATGTTTTTAGAAAGTCGTGAGGGCCAGCAAAAGTCGGGAATCTCTACCTACCTAGACGACTTCCTGAGTGCCATCAAGGTGTTTGGATACCTTGATCGGAAAGTATTCCACGAGCTCACCAAACATATGACTACATACCGTATGCAAGCTGGCGAGACGATTCGTCTGAGAGATCTTCGTGGATTTGCGATCGTTGTCGACGGCAATTTGCAGGTGTTTACGTCGACTCCTGAATCGGCCTCAAATCCTGCCACCGGTAGTGACAGGGACAAATACGAGACCATGATTGATGGTCAGCGCTACCAATTGTTCAATGAGGTCCGAAAAGGAGCCCCGCTTTCTTCACTATTCACTATCCTATCGTTATTCACAGAAGACGTTGAAATTGAAAACTTGTCGAACAACGATAACAGCCTTGACGGTGAAGATATATTAGAAGAGCGGCAATATCCAGATGGTAATGAGACAGATGAGTCTGGGATAGATGCTAGACAAAGTGGGAGGTCGACTTCGTTCTCTGGGGCTGTTCCTTCGCCACTAGTTATAGCTTCGAACTCGCCAGTTTCATCTGTTGCTGATAACTCATTGGGCAGTATCCCGCTGCTGTCACCTAACAATACCGGAACGTTGTCGAGCGAAGGATTCAAAACTCCTAGGAGTCCATTGTTGCTTTCTCATCATGCAAAGCACAAAAGACGGCATCGACCTAGTCTTCATCATCACCACAGAAAACCGAAAAACGATTTTGAAGAAATAAGCAGTCAAGTTCTGTGTCGAGCGACCGTAAACTCCACCATTGCAATCATTCCCGAAGAGGCATTCAGAAATCTTACTTGGAAATTTCCAAAATCGACGTCTCACATCGTTCAGCTGATATTGACCCATGTGCAGAGGGTCACTTTTCAGACTTGCCATAGCTATCTTCACATGACTTCAGAGGTATTCAAAACGGAAGTTTCCTTGAACGATCGAGCTACCTATGACTTACCTGGTTATCTTCATGATGGCGCGGTAAGGCGTCTGAACGAACAAGTTCGTGATGAAGATGCTGATAAGGAGAAGATTTCTTTAAAAGCTAAGAAGAGCAAACGAAGCTCTACACAGATTTCGTCTTTAAATTCGTCTCACCATGTCATGCTCGAGCCAGACTCATCACATCCTGGCGATTTACTGACCAATGTCCCGTTGTCTCGCCGACAAGTGGGAAATGGATGGGCACCAATGCCGAGTGATTTTCATCAACGACCGCGTACCATGTTTACGGGCGTAACTGAGACAGAAGACGGAGTGCTTCGTAATGCATTAGCTGAATGCATATTCAAACTGCTGGGATTCGAGGGTGCGCAGCTCCGCCAAAACAGCGTCGGCGGCACTTCGCATGCTTTCCCGGCCTCGGTGGAGTCAAGTCCGTTCTTGGGTCCAACTGACTTCAACCGGGACAGAAGATATCGAACGTCCTTTTCGCGAGTAAGTAGAGATTTGGACAGCCTAAGCGAGTCGGGAAGTCTCCCACTTACAGAGGAAGACGAGCCAAACAGCAGCCCTGTATCTGACTATGAGCAGGCTCGAATGGAGGCAGCGTTGTACTTGGAGGTACAGTTCTATCGAAAGGGGGCACTATTAGGAAAACATAATGAGAGGTGTCCAGGAATATTTTACGTCATTGATGGAGTGTTGGAAGTTGGCTATGTAGATAGTGGGAACACTTATCGCCATTTACATGATGTCAAGCCAGGTGGAATTGCAGGATTTCTAGGAACTATCCTCGGCTACAAGTCATTCTGTGATATCAAGGCCAAATCTGATGTCTATGTTGGATTTTTGCCTCGACAAGCGGTCGAAAGAATCGCCGACCGAAACCCCATGTTTTATATCAGCGTTGCCAAGACGTTGACTAATTCGCTGAGCAAGCTTCTCATTCATTTGGACTTTGGCCTGGAGTGGGTGCAGGTACAGTCTGGGAATGTGGTATTTAATCAAGGTGATGATTCTGAGGCATTATATTTCGTGCTCAATGGTAGAGTGCGAAGCATCACTGAAGAATCCGGCAAGAGCTCTGTTGTTGAAGAATTCGGCAAGGGAAGCAGTGTTGGCGAACTCGAGGTGCTGACATCTTCGAAGTACTTGACGACTTTGCATGCTGTGCGAGACTCTGAGCTCGCTCGTTTCCCCAGATTTCTGTTTGAAAGCCTCGGTTTGCAGTATTCGACAATGACCCTGGAGATCACAAAGCTCTTAGCATCGAGGATTCGAAGAACCTTGGACCAGCAGCGAACCGGCATTGACGACTTGTCCAAATCTACGTTTAGGACCATTTCCATTGTTCCAGTAACGAGTGGTCTCCCAGTGACTGAATTTGCGGAGCGACTGCTGGGGGCCTTCCATGACAATAATCGAACTACCACCTTATTGAACAATGCGACTATGTTGACGTATTTGGGGCGCAATGCGTTTAACAAAATTGGCCTCCTCAAGCTGTCGGGGTACTTGGCCGATTTGGAAGAGAATTTCCAGACCGTCATTTATGTCGCAGATACCAGTGTAAAGTCTCCCTGGACAGAGAAGTGTATCACACAGGCCGACTGTATACTGCTGTTAGCCGATGCGATGGCAGACCCAGACATTGGTGAATACGAACATCTCCTTGTAAAGCTGAAGACTACTGCTCGAGTAGATTTGGTGTTGCTGCATCCTGATAGATATGTGGTGCCGGGGTCAACTGTTACGTGGCTGCAAAACAGAATCTGGGTCAATTCGCATCACCATGTACAGATGTCTCTGGGGGTTGATGGAGGCCAAGTCACGACCCTGGCAGCATCGCGGTTGCAACGGCTTCGTCACAAAGTTCAAACGATCCAGACCGAGTTGTTTACGAAATACAGATCGAGAGGAATGCCGGTATACTCGAGTAGCTATGTTCATAAGAGCGACTTTAACCGCCTAGCACGGATTCTTTCTGGTCATGGTGTAGGGCTTGTACTAGGCGGTGGAGGAGCTCGTGGCATATCTCACATTGGCATTATCAAAGCACTGGAGGAGCAGGGCATACCAGTAGATTTCGTGGGAGGTACATCTATTGGGTCATTTGTAGGAGGTCTATATGCCAAGGAGTACGACCTGGTTCCTGTCTATGGGCGAGCTAAGAAGTTTTCCAGTCGAGTGTCAAGCTTATGGCGAATGGCGTTAGATTTGACGTACCCCGCAACTTCATATACGACCGGACATGAATTCAATCGAGGGATTTGGAAGACATTCGGAGACAGCCGAATTGAAGATTTTTGGCTCAAGTTCTTTACCAATACGACAAACATTACCCACTCACGCATGGAAGTTCACACTAGTGGCTATTCGTGGAGATATATCCGAGCGTCGATGTCTTTAGCAGGCCTTTTGCCGCCTCTCACTGATAAAGGCTCGATGCTGCTGGATGGCGGCTACGTTGATAATCTCCCCGTATCAGAAATGAGGTCAATGGGAGCCAATGTTATTTTTGCCGTTGACGTTGGCAGCATCGACGACACTACTCCAATGGAGTATGGAGACACGTTGTCGGGCCTATGGGTGCTTTTTAACAGATGGAATATCTTCTCACGACATCCAAATGTTCCCAACCTGGCTGAAATCCAGCAGAGATTGGCCTACGTTTCGTCTGTGGGGGCATTGGAGAAGGCCAAGGCGACCCCAGGAGTGTTCTACATGAGGCCTCCTATCGACAATTATGCTACGCTGGATTTTGGAAAATTCGAGGAGATCGTTAGTGTCGGTGCTCAGTATGCCCAGGAGCAGCTGGAGGCATGGAAAGATCAAGGCAAGCTGGTACAAATCCCGGGACTGGGGCTGTCCAAGGGTCAGCAGCGACGCAAGCCGACGAGGCGGAACTCGATATGAACGAGCTCAGTAGTTGTGAAATCAGTACAAACTCTGCCGTATTTTTAGGGCACAACAAAAGCACCATAATTGAATGGAAAACAAATTCATCATAGACTACACATTACTCCTTGGATGGAGGACTAATTAATATCACACTGTCGCCTCTCACAAACAGCATTTCACTTGTTTTCTTGATTGCCTGAAGTTAGTTTTGGACCCCAACTACTGTAATAACATACCCTAGGCTCGCTTTCGTTGTCCTCCACAATGTATATTGTCTCCTCTACGTCGCCCAGCACCATGTTGCAATGCGAGTCGTATGCCTCAAGTTAGCAGCTGCACAGCGATTGCTTCGTGATTAATCAAATACATACGTGAAGTCGCCCTCTCAGCTCTCTACTGCCTCGCAGCTTCACATATACACGCTCGTCAAGCGAGTAGCGGATCAAGTCCAATGGTTCGGGGATTTCGACACCATCAGCCATTGCTCCTCTTTATAGATTGTGCTCGCAACTAGTCAAGTTTATCGCGGCTTTTGCAAAGTTGAATTCTCCTTACCTCCAACCGCATGCGTACAAATGTGATTTAACAGTTTTTGGGAACATAGAGCGTACCAATTCATCTCTATTAATAATCCGTTTTAAGAAGAAGAAAAAAAAATCTTGCTGGACGTGAAGTGCAATTGACAAGTGTTTGCTCATTTTAAACTAGCTATTCGTCTTCAGGCCGCGGAATTTAATCCACTGTTTTTTTTGGTGCTGCTAACACTTGACCTCTACAGATCATTCGTGGAGACCAGCCGCATCTATCTAAGTAAGATCTGAAATTTTCGCACTTTGGTAGACCGACTGACCTGATTTACTGCAAAATGGCAAATCGCTGTCTGCGGGCAGGTCGCCAGTTCCACACCTGGAGTGCACTGCGTGCTAAATCTATTGTAACGAGCAGTGTGGAAAATGCAAATCAGTTGAAATTGAGACCACCAATCCCTCCAACTGTGAAAAACATCAAGGTTCGCGATGACCATCCGCTATGGCAGTTTTTCAGCGACAAAAAGTTCATGCGCAGCCCTGACGAGCTGAAGGACATCGGAGAGCCCTGGTCGATTCCCCAGCTGAGACGCAAGTCTTTCGAGGAGCTGCACACACTGTGGTATGTGTGTCTCAAAGAACGCAACAGGCTCATCCGTGAAAGCAGGATATACCAGACATGGGGAGAGCGAGAGCTGCCAGACGATCCGTTCAGAAAGACGTCGGACGACATTAAGACCACGATGTGGCGCATTCGGCATGTTCTGAGTGAACGAGATCACGCATGGCAGGCGGCAGTCGACGAAGTGCGACAGAACCTAGGCCCACTCATTCGAGAGTTCGAGGACGAGTATCTTTCTGCAGACTCCAGCTTAGACGGCGAAATGGAGGCCAGGCTGGAGCGGTTCCAGTACGCTTTATTTGGGATAAATCCCATGCTGGAGGACAATTATCCCGAGCCACAGGTTGTTCGAGGTCTCAAAACGGTGGCCCGAATGAAGCTACGGCGATTCGCCGACTCAGCAGAAACCGAAGTGAAGGCCGTAAACGATATTAACGAGGCATTCATCATCTTCACAGCCGAGCACTCTCCCACGGGCATTGCAGATGCAGTGAGCACTATCAGAGAGTATCGGGCGTCGAGCGAGCCAATCCCCGCTGCCGATGATCTTGAAGCGCTTGCCAAACTTATGTTTAACTTTTCTCAAGAAAAGTGATTGCACGGAAACTTGTAAATAGTCTTGTATTTAAAGACATGCCATTATAAACTTACGGCCATTAATGATGCGTAGAGGTCACATAGACGGTAGAGTGACACAGCAAATTAACAAAGATATCTTGAAGAAGCTTCTTTTGTACAGCAAAATAGCTCTACTCACTTGCTGAACCAACATCCAACGACAGCTGTTTTCAGCACAGGAAACAAAAAGAAGTAACTAAGCTAACGCCAAAAGTTGGTGTGGAGTGATGTGAAGACGTTTCAGCAATATGTTTAATGTTCTCTCTTATCTTGCGACTCAATGCGTACTGCAATTGAAAAGCCATCGAGATTAATTGCGCAGCAGTTGCCACAACGCGACGAAGTCGCAAGACAAGGAAAAGTTTCAGGCAGATTTTCAGTATCACAACCAAAAAGAAGACTTTAGTGTCGTATCATTCGTAATATCATCCAGAATGAGGCATGTTCCCCCTGAGTACATCGACCCTAGCTTCCCGACCGCCATCTGGAATTCGACCGAATCTACTTGGCGGAAGCAGTATCGAAGTCGCCTTTCCTATCACTAGGCCCGTTGACACAGGTCCAAAATCGTTGCTGTCCACAGAGTGGATGTTATCGCCCTCGACCCATATGTGATTCGGAGGAATTTTGCATATTGGCTTGGGATACGATCCAGTTGGCCGGCTGAAAACCTGGTCACCACCCACTCCTAGTATCCGTTTCACGAGGATCCTGTCAGGGTCGTACGGCGACCGAATCACCACTACATCTCCAACGTTGAGGGCTCCTGGGACCCGTTGGCGAAATTTGTATGTTAAGATCAAGTCACGCCAGCCCAGCGATGTATCAGGATTCAAAGCAGGCTTCATAGACCCTCCCTGCACCCACGTCACATACGCCACTGATTGGTTGAACGTGATAGCCACGGGAACCCACGTGAGCACCGCCAGTGTCGCCCTGAGCCCATGGCGGAACATGGTACGAACATGGAGGCTTCATGGGGCTTTAATTTCGCATCATGGGGCTTCAATTTCACATCATCAGCATGTGGGGGGAAAGTATGTGTGCGGCCCGACTTCTTGGAGTAGTCGAATTTCATCACCCGATAGTTGTTAAAGTTGGTAACTTTCCTTTCGGACGCTGCATGCAGATTTTATTCTATGAACCCGTTTGTCATTTGATTTCAATACAAGCCTCTCTTGTAATATATTATTGAAATACCAATATCCGTCTGTATTTTCTTGTTTCTTCAAGTGTTATCTGTTTATTAAAGATCGTAATACAACCATCCTAATCACCTCTATGATAACAAATAGTTTATAAAATAGCCATCTAGGGTACATGATGAAGGTGTCAATCTCCATTTCCTTATTATTCTTTTTTGTTGGTCGCTCAACTTTCAATAAAGGATCGCAACACACAGCCATCACAATCGCTTCTATTGCAAGAGATAGTTTATACAATTGCCTTGAAAAAGCAATAAGCATGTCGGTACAATAACATCATCTAGTACAAAAAGCTGCCTGCCTGTGGTGATCTAGTATACATTAAATATCCCATATACAGCCAGGGCCTACCTCGTTATAATCATTGCGACTGACAAACGTGTTCTCCACAGAGCCAGTGAAAATCTGCTTGGCAGCGATTTCACAGCCAAGAAATCCGGCATCTTCCCATCCTCGTCCCTTCCACTCTGTAAAATAGTCTGCCATCTTTGCAATGCGGATGGACGTCGGGCTCTGGCCGTGGCCCTGATGAAGCTGCTGGGATGAGTTGGCGTACATTGGCGTTGTGCCAGTGGGGGTGTTGTGGCCAGTATTAAACGTAGAAGGCAGCTCTGAGTACGTGGTGGGCCGCGAAATGACGTACCGTGATTGCAGGTCGACATATATGGCCTCTTTCAGGCCCTTGACCGCAGAGCCTCCGCCCACAATGATGACATTGTCCCACAGGTCCTGGCGACGGTTGACCTCATCGATTTTCTTCACGATATCACCAACTGCCTGGCTGATTTTCTCCACTAGCTCCTCAGTCCCGTGAAACCGCTGCTTACCGACCTCGTGGGACTGGCCATCCCGATCCACAAAGCTATTAAATTCTCGGTCCATGTTGGGAGGCTCTGCCTTCTTTTTTTCTCCACTCTGCTTGGCCCGCTCACGCTCTGCGAGAATCTCCCTGGTACGTCCACTCGACACAATAGCAGCAACATCAATTATGCCATCCTCCTCAATCGATTTAGAATCACCGTTGACGCCAAACCACGAGTTCTTGGTGTCGTCCTCGCTCAGCACCTCGAAAATTGGTGATCTCTTGAGGTCCTCGATCTGACTTTCCGTCAGGTCAGGAAGCAGCGTCGCCACATGCTTGTTGATGGAGTTGCCTCCATAGGGGATGGATTTCTGGGCGTTTTCAACAACCACAAACTCGAGAACCGCCGAGATCTCGGTCCGCTCGTGACCTATATCTACCACTATGGCGTCCTGAGCAGCATGCGCATACGCAATTGCTTGCGCAGTGGGAACAATAGCAAATCCAGGAGCCTGTATAGTCTCAAACACGTACTGAGTAATGGCTTCTATCTGCAATCGCGTCCACTCACCACTGCTTGCCAGAAGCAGAGCCGGAGGGATCACGCTCGTTGTTTTGACAGAGTTGTAAATCAGCTTGATTAAATAGTTGAGGGCCGCCAAATTGACGATTTTGCCCTTTCTGATCGGGTATATCGCGTTGGACTCATCTCCTGTGCTCTTGAAGTAGTCGCCATCTGGGTGGTCGGGGTGCCTGTACACTTTGGTCGGGATGTTTATGGACGCTGGCTCCAACGACTCGCCAAGCCCCGACTGAGCCAGCGTTTTCTCCGAGCCTGGCGAGATGATCTGGTGTTAAGAGATGTGTAGCCAAAGTCCACTTACAAGAAGATTCGCGTCTCGAAACACCGGCATGAGATGTGGCTTGTGGATTGACAAAGTGAAGCTGAAATACCTGCACCGGGTAAAGTAGTAGTTGTTGTAGAAATCCTCCTGGGCAGCAGGTGCAGGTGCACCTGCAGGTCCCTCAGTGAGGGCACAACAAGTAAGCTTAAAATGGTTTTTAAGATACTATTCGTATCAAGATGGAAAGAAAAAAAAACCAAGTTTTACTAATAAAAAAAGCCAGGAGAAAGTGAAAAAGGTTGGTAAAATTTCAGCAGATAAATTTTGTAGAGAGACGCTGTGGAAAATCTGTTGTAAGCGCGAGCGGGTAGGCTAAGGTGATTTTAAGACTGTGCATATCTATTAGGAGGATTACAGTAGAGCTAGTCTGAACATGAACTAAACGATTAACTGCTAAAATAAAATTATTGTTAGCAAGTATCTCTTAATAATAATATAAAATCCTCGCTAATAAACTATTGTCGTTGCTGGCGGTCCTGATAGATTGCTCCAGAATGGGCATATTTTACGTTTCTCAGATTTCACCTCCTGGACTTTGATTTCTTCACAGAAGCAGTCTGCTCTACAAGCGCACGCCGTTTCTTCATGGGTGTAGGCTCAGGAGTCGGCAATGGGGTTGAAGTCGCCGTCTGTGGAGAATCAGCCCCTGGATCTGTCTCTGGCGACAACGACCCTGTCAGAGACGGCGGCTCCGACTCCTCAAGTTTCACCGTAACGGTCGTGATTTTGTTTACTCCATTGTCAAGATCACGCAGATCAGCTGTAAAGAGTACCGAGTGCGCCCAGCCAGCATATGGGCCCCACAAGTCTCGAAAGTAGTTGCGGATCCCGTCGTAGGCTGGTTTGTTGAGCATCTTGAACTGTCTGCCAAACTTGTAATCTCTCTGGGCAATCTGCCACACATGAGTATCGACTGGTACACAGTCATGTTTATCAAGGCTCATAAGACACTGAAGTTAGATACTATAAGGATTGCACGCGCACTCACCACACAGTCGGCAACTTTGGGACCCACCCCGCTGAACTGCAATAAACCTTCATGAGCTTCCTCGTAGGGGACCTGCCTCAGGCTATGCAAATAGCCTAGGCCATCCTCCATTTTGCAGAGCATCTCAGCGCTCTTCTGGATGTATTTTGCCCGGTAGCCAAACCCCAACTGCCGGAGATTTGATTCCACCGACGGATCGCACAGCTTCTCTGGGACTGGGAAATCATAGTAGTCGACTCCCTCGTGACTGGCGATGAACTCACCATAATTCACACACAAGTTCTCAACCATCTTCGATATCCGCTTGATATTGTTGTTGGTGCTGCAAATGAAGCTGCAGAGGTTTTCCCATGGATCTTGTCGCAGTATTCGTACTCCACAAAACGCACTTGCCTTGCTGTCAAACTTGCTGTCTCTGATACTCCAATCCCTGTAAAGTGCTGCCAGGTTGACGTCAAGATTGAGATAATCTCTCACAATATCCAGTGTCCCATGTTCGACGCCAACTGACGCAAATGCAATGTCATTGTCTTCCTGACGCAGAAAAATGACTCTTCCTTTATAGGCCAGCGACCATACATTATCGATCTGCTTCCACCGGAACGACTGGCCACATCTCAGAACCGTTGCCAGATGAACTTCTTCTGCGCCAACCGCGAGCTTCTTCCACTGCATTGCTGATTCTGCAATATAGTTCTCCCACCAGCTATCTGGTGTATTTTGTTCTACCGATATACTGCTGCCGCTGTATTTCTACCACGAATATCTTGCAAGAACAACTAATGAACACGACTGATCGGGGCTATTGAAATTGTTAAATTATTGAAAGAAAAAAAAAACGACTTTAGAAGAACGGTAAAATCGAACGCGGTCGTCGAGATGAAATTTAGGGGATACGCGAGACGCGGTTTCGCCGCATCTCGCACGCATCCTGTTCAAATCGTCCGTTAGAATCGCCGCTAATATCTCAAACTCTCTCTCTCTCTTTTCAAGATCTTTTGTTGATATTTTTAGTCATTTTTTAATTTTTCCTGGTTTCCCATTTTATGCTTCGTTTCAGCTGGTGGGGGCGCCAGGCTGTGGAATTGGCGTGTTGTAATTCCTACAAGTCGGGTATCAAGTTATAGACAAATATCAGCGTTGTTGTCGAGGATACGAGGGTACCATTTCGGCGCCAGGTTGGCGAAGAAGGTGTTTACTAGCCATAGCAATAACCCTTTAATATTGGCAGCCATGGCGTCCAACTTGGACGAGGTGGCTATCAGGGATGGGTCGACTGTCATTTACTGGAAAGACCTGGCGAGTTCGTCTTCACCTTATAAGGTCAGCCAAGAGTATCCTCCCTTGAGACCTCCACAGCCTCTGAGTTTCGAATGGAACGATTTTTCTGATGAGGACGAACTTGTAGATGATGCATTTCGTAAGGGTCACGAACACGACGCGCACGAACCAGCTCAGGCTGTGTCGCTCGAGCAGGTCGAACAGGCAGAGAGAACAAAGGCACAGTCAGACAATGGATTACTATTAGAAGACATCGTGACAATCGATAAAGAGATTACCTCTGCAGATGATTCTGTCGACAGCCTTCCGAAGAGATGTGCTGAGCCAGATGTTGCACACAGTTCAGTCGTCGTATCTCCATACTTCTCCAAGAGGGCTAGATCATCATCATCATCATCATTATCATCATCACGGAAGTCTACAAGTGAATCCTATGGTCCAAGGAAGATGGTTTGCCAGCCGGTCGACAATGTCGAAGCTTCTGAAACATTTGTCGTGCCAGCAGCGGATCCTAGATATGTTTCACAGCGATGTACTCAGTTGTCCTCATCTTCGCCGTTGGACTGGTCGTCTTCTCCTGAGTACCATAAGACATCCACGGTAGCTGCCGTTCAAACTGCTGCTGCTGCTGTGGCACATCCTTCAACTCCCAAAAGGCCATTACCATGGAACCAGACACGTAGTGCTTTGCGAGCTTCACGGGCAGAACTTCAAAAGATCAACGTCCAGAAGCGAGCCATTTCAACCGACACCAAACAAGTGGCTCCTCCTGTCAACCACACGGGTGTCAGCGCTACTCGGCGCAAACGACAAGCAGCTCTGCCTAAAATCTACCTGAGTAAAGAGCAGAAAAAAGTGCTCGCTATAGTTGTGGATAAGCGAAGCAACGTTTTCTTCACCGGTGCAGCCGGTACTGGAAAGTCTGTACTGCTTCGTCGTATCATTGCCGATCTGAAAAAGAAATATTCCAAAAACCAGAATGCTGTTGCAGTAACAGCGTCGACTGGGTTGGCTGCTTGTAATATTGGGGGCATCACGCTGCACAGCTTTGCTGGTATAGGACTGGGTAAAGATTCTGTCGACGTGTTGCTGAAAAGGCTCAAAAGAAACAGAAAGTGCGTAAAGCGGTGGAAAGAGACTCAAGTACTTGTCATTGACGAGATTTCCATGATCGACGGAGATCTATTCGACAAAATCGAGACCATTGCACAAAAGATCCGAAGAAATGACAATCCGTTTGGTGGTATTCAAGTCATTGTGACGGGAGATTTCTTCCAGCTTCCTCCTGTAGGCGAAGGTGGCAAGGATATTAAGTTCACCTTCGAGGCTTCTAGGTGGTCGGATGTTGTAGAACATACGATTGTTCTCAAGCAGGTTTTCCGTCAGAAGGACAATACATTTTCTTCCATGTTGAATGAAATGAGAAGAGGCGAAATGAGTGACGAGACGGTGCGAATCTTTCAAAAGCTATCAAGGCCACCTAAGATGCCTCCGGGAATCATCCCTACTCAGCTTTTTCCACGGCGCTACGAGGTAGAGAATTCAAACCGTCAGCGGTTGAACGAGCTCAAGGGACATGCAGTTACATACGATGCTATTGACTCGTATACCAACGAGCAGGCTGAACAGTTGTATAATTTGGAAAATCTGATGGCCACCCAGCGGCTAACTGTCAAGTGTGGAACCCAGGTCATGATGATCAAGAATGTGGACGATACATTGGTGAATGGTTCTATTGGAAAGGTGTTGGGCTTTATGAGTGAATCGTCCTTCAATTTGACCCATGAAGATCTCGATTCGTTTCCTTCCCAAATGGTTTCTGAAGTGCTGGACCTGTCTAATGGCGAGGAGGGCTCACAAGAATATTTTGAGGATGACGTCTTTGGTCTGCCCGACAATGAAGAGATTGAAAATGATCAGCTTTCGGTAAATTGGAAGAGGAAAAGAGCTAGAATGCTATTACTGGAATATCAGTCAAAGCATGTGAACGACAAGAAATTTCCGCTCGTCAGATTCTACTTGACCGACGGAACAACAAGAGACGTGCTAGTTCAACCAGAAACATGGAGTCTGGAAAATTCTGAAGGACAAATCATGGCTTCTCGAACCCAGCTTCCGTTGATTCTTGCGTGGGCTCTGTCAATCCATAAAGCGCAGGGACAAACACTAGACTACGTGAGGGTGGACCTGGCAAAGACCTTTGAAAAGGGTCAAGCATATGTGGCTATCAGTCGCGCAACTAATCTCGACGGACTGCAAGTGTTCGGCTTCTCACGCGACAGAGTCATGGTGCACGAAAAGGTGGTTCGGTTTTATGATTCCCTGAATTCAGTTCTAGACGAGACATCGGGCAACATTATATCCAACAAAGCTGGTCAAAAGAAACTTTACAGCTATGCAGAGCCAAAGCAATCAGCGGAGGAGTTAAATGAGCTGGTTCTAGACACCACTAATCGCACTCGGGCGGCGGCGAATACTATATTCACGAATGTATAGATTTTTATTTTAAGTTATTAGTCACGTTGTTTATTTCGTTTTGTTTTTTTGTCCGAATGGACAGTTTCCCTTGAGTCTTTGAATAAATACTATATATATGTATACTATGCTTTAACGGCCCTGGTTAGCACCAATTGCCCAACCAAGTCCGCTGACCAGCATACTCGACAGCTGGTCTCGTTTTCTCGCACTACTTTCTTGTCCAGAAGCACTGTTTGTGAACTCGGCCGCTGATGATGTGACTGCCCGAGCGATCTTTGAGGTGATAGTAGATGCGGGAACACCAACAGCTGATGAAGCAGCATTCGAACTGTTGTGCCAATGGTCGCGAGCAAGGGCTTCGGTCCTCCTCCAGGCCGCCAGCACAGCTGCTATGTTTTCTTTCGGACATAGCCGGATTGCGGATGACAGAATAGACATCTGTTGCTCAAGAATAGGCAAAGGCGGGAAATCCCAGTAAGGAGAGACGTATTTGCCGACCTGAAAGCAAGATGTCCACGCAACATCACTCTTGACCATCGATGCAGTAAAGGTGGGGACACAATAGTCAAAGGCGGCCTTAAAATTGTCGTCGGCCAATGCAGCGTCGACACACATAGCACGAACGCGGAATTCCAGCGTGTCAACTTCAAAATCATCTTCATCGTATGTGGATGCTCGTACTAGTCTACTGGCAATGGAGCTTAGCTGATCAACTTCTCGATAGCTTTTGGGATTCAGCTCCAGCACTTGCTGGATAATCTGAAGTGGAGAATACTGCCTCAGGTCTGACGGCCTGAATGGGACTCCAGCAGTAAAGCTGAGCGAATAATGTGACAAGTCGTGGGCCGCCTCAAGAAGCGAACGAGCCCTTTCATTATTTTCAGAGGTTCCAAAGTCGTCCAACAACGCCAGACAGTTGAAGGCGTTCTTCATCCCACCTCTCGACTTGTTGCTGTTGGAAGCACCGTCAAAAAATGCATATAACTGCTCTAGTGCCAACGGCTCTAGTCTTGGATTGCGGGCGTAATGGGTTCTGACAAACTCAAAGTCTCCATCTTTTAGAGCTGCCGATATAATAGAATCAGCAAGCCAGTCCAAGTCGATTTTCGTAAATACCTGTCGCTGCAAAGTCTCAACATCCCGCAAAGTCTGCTCCCAGTCGCCTCTTGCAGTTTTCGACAGAAATCTACCAACAAAGTCCTTCTGCTCATGTGACTCTGCGTATCTCAGTCGGTACAGCACTTCCAGTGTGACAGGGATTCTCTTTGAGAGGATCTCCGCACTTTTGACGTTTTCTATAAACATCGCAAGACCACCGGTGCTTGTCAATGACGAGTGTACCAGCGAATCGAAAGTAAATTCCTGCGGTGTATCCGTATCCGACTGTATGCCCTTTTGTGCATGATCTGCTGCAACTACTGCGAGTCCGTCATATATAGAGACCATTCTATCCCAGGTGCCGTTATCTGTGTCACTACACAGGTAGCATGCTGCCAAAATAGGACTTGTCAGATATTGGCCGTACTCTGAAAACTGCACAAGAGGAACAAGGACATCCAGATTGTCGTAATTGAGTGCAATCCACCTGTTCAATGGGGCATCTTGGTCCCATTTACCTCGAAAGTTCACGTATGGAACCACCAAATCACTGAAATCTCTGGCAATTGTTGCGGGTGAAGTTGACGAAAGCAGCCGGTAGACTCCATCCGAGATTGACAGTTGTTCCAGATCATCGATACCTAGGTCGTTGCGGCCTGTCGTAAGCCTGTACTTATAGACGACGTTGGCGATTCCAAAGTACCAGGCCTTAGCGGGCTCTGGAGCCGACTTTACGAGCGGCAGCGTCCAACCCAGCTCACTGCAGAACTGGTCAACTTTCTTGATTCTCAGCCTGATCCAGTGCGAATGAGCATCTTGTTCGTAAGGTCCTGGATTATCTTTGCGCCATCCAGCACCAAATGCCTCTGCAGCGAGCATATCTTGCAGAGCATGAAGCCTCGACTCCATTTCTGCCTCTGGCAGTACTCCCTGCTGGCCCGACACGGGAACGCCACTGGTAACTTGAAGCGCGTCATTAAAAATGTCCTCCACCAGCTGGCTATATCGTGCGGGATCAACTGTTTCTGGCAACAGACATAGCAGTATCGTATGAGCACTGGTCGGCCTGTATGGCTCACAGAGCACAAAGGTATCCCTATTCGAAGCAAATATTTCGCGTAATTCTTGTAGATGAGCCTGAGTTGCCAGCCCTGCCGCAGCAATGGCTTCCATTCGGAACGTGATATAGCTATGTAGCGATTAGCTGTCTAATTAATAAATAGGTTCCGCAAAGCCTCATGAAGCAACTTGACATGGACGAGGACGAGATCATCCGGCAGCGCATCACCAATTCCGAGGCCAGCTACAAGAGGCTGGCTGCGGCGTGCACGTCGTTCATATCGCGACAAGTCAATGATCCATCACTAGAGGCAGTTTTGGATGCAGAGCTCGACAATTACGAGCTTTTCGTGCGCAAGATGAAGCTACAGCTCAGCCGGAGCGACGAGGAGATGGGAAAGTGCGAAGCGGAGAAAAATGAGGGTGTGCAGAAGCTAGACGAGTTGCGACAACAAACGGCCAAGCTAGAGGAGCTGCTGGAAGATGCCAAGACGCGGCGAACCCAGAAAGAAGAGTACAACAGCTTGGTGGACTCGATGACGAAACCAAAAAAAGTCATGATCCAGGATGGAGACAAACAAGTGGCCAAAATTGCATTACTAAATTCAACCCGAGCAGAAGATATACAGCTCACTGAGTCTCTGCGAGAAGAATTGTCAGAATTGCGCGTGCAGAAGGTCCATCTCCAGGAAGTTTGGCTGGCGAGAAAGGCCCACTTTACAGAGTTTTGTGCTCGGCTTGACGAGCAGCAGAGTGAACTGCTGGCAGTTCTCAAGCAGCCGATAGATGGCGATGATGACACACCAATTGCAGAGGCTGAGCAAGAGCCGTCCGACGTCGAAATGGAGACCTCATAGTAGACAACATTGACGGCTATAACTAGTGTGCCAATTACAGCTTATCTGTATACGATGCCCGGGTTTCCTTACCATGTACCGTTGCTATGGAGAGCGTCTTTCTTACGACTGCTGTGCTTATATTACGTGACGAATTATTGTTTTCTTGCGCTGAGAGAAAAAGTTTATATCTGAAAGCAGAGTTCATTGATAGCTGCTGTTGCGTGAGAGGTCAACAAAACGCAGTCTACCTACTACTACCTCTTACACCTGTACAACACAATTGAATGAGAAATCCTAAAGTTAAACATGAGCGATCCATCAAGTAGCAGTATGTGGATGGATACAGCCCAAAGTATGGCATCGTTAGTATTGACAGGGTTTCTGCGTCAGTTCAGTCCACTACAACTGTGTTTCCGGATGTATGTTTATTGAGCGAATAGTTGATCCAATGCGCGAATGAGTTACTACAGCCCGAAAGGACGCACACAAGAAATGGGTCGGATGAGATGAGATGTCATCTTGCGACTCCGTCGCGCTGTAGCAACTGCTGCGCAGTTGGTTACTCTACAACTGCATTTAATGATGAATCTCTTTTTAAGAGGATGTTTTTGGTAGTGACAAATCTTAGTTTAATGATGATTATGATGATGATGATGATATATGCAATGCAATAAATACAATCATGAGTAGGTCTCCAACCAGCACTCACAACTGCCACGTTGCGTTCACTGGAATCGCACACGAACGCTGTGAAAGTCGAGCCTGTCGGGAAGACTGTCGCGCTCGCGATCGTCATCATCCTCCTCGTCGCAGTACAGCTTCATGTCGGTTCGGGACCGGTTGAGTCGCCTCGAGGGCGGACCAGTAGGAGTCCTGTTTGTGTCGCACTCTTGGAGAGGGAACCGGAACCCGTCCAGCACTGTAGCTGTCCTGGTGGCAGCGCTCGGGGTGCCTGCACAGCCGACTCCGTAGGTGTAGCTCTGGGTGCGAAACGGCTTGTTCATGTTCTTGCGGAACCGGTCCATCTCGCGCTCGCAGGTGTGCTTGTGCGACGAGTCGTTCATGCCCACGTAGCGCTGGGGCACGCAGCGACCATAGTACTGCTGGAAGAACTTGGAGTAACCGCCTTCCAGAATCACAATATCCGGATAAGTCAGGTACGGATAGCGGGCCATATTGATTTCACGGTCACGCTTGCGCAGATGCATGGCCATCCGCGGACCTCGGTGCGCCGAGTACTCGCAGTGGAATACCAGCAGCGTGCGTTGGGAAGCAGCCGTCGCAGCCATGTCATCAAACATGACTTCCTCGAGGCGTTCCTTGGAGTTGATATTGATGGCGCCCTCGATGTGGCCACCCTCGAACTCATACTCGAACCGGCAGTCCACCAGCAACACCTTGTCGTAGGTGGCCCGGAACTTGCCGTCGAGGATGTCACACAGCGTCTCGCGACCGATGCGCAGCAACGGGTCGTCTTTGACGGCGAAGGTGGCGATACAGCAGCCAGGGCGGTTGAGCAGCGACTGTGAGTTGTCGTCCAGGCACGGCGAGGTGGCGCTCACAAGCTGCATCACCTCTTTCTCCTGGTTGATCTCCTCGGTTAGGAACTCTTCGGGGTGCTGGAACATCGAGTGTGTGCGACGCACCTTTGCGTGGCGCGACAGACCCGGTCTCGGCGTCTCAAAAGAGCTTCTGGTGGCAGTCATTGTGGCAGTACGGGTCCTCTCGAGGGGCACAGGCGAAGGTGCGAACAATGCCTCCAGCGAAGCACTGCCGCTGCCAGTGCGACGACCGTTAGCACCATTACTGTTACTACTACTACTACTACCACCACCACGACTCACTGACGCGCCAGCGCTTCCAGTGCCAAACGCATGTAAGTTATCCTCGAACGACAGAGCAGGCTTGCTGTCCAGCAGAGCCGACGCATTCGACAGAGACTTCATGCGGATGGGCGCTAAAGGCTTGCTGCTCACTGAGGTCGACGTCGTTTTTGCCGACGTCGTGGAGCTGAACGAGTTCAGACTGGTGGAGCTGGCACTGCCAGAGCTGCTAAGGCTAGACGAACTGGACATCGACAAGCTCGGACTGTCAGAACCGCTGGAGCAGCTGGACCCGAAACTGGGCACTCTGAACCCACCGTAAACGGATGGTTTATGGGGCAGAGGAGGCGAGTCTTCGTCTGTGTCCATCGCCATGCTGGGCGGGAAAGAGAACGTCTTGGACCGTCCCGCAAGGCGCTGGACGCCCTGGACCTGGCCGGTGTGCGGGAACGGGAACTCGTGCTGGTGACTCTGCTGGAAACCATGCTGGAAGTCGTGCTGCTGAAACAGCGACTTTCGCGGCGTCGGCAGCGCAGGGCTGTCGGCAGTGATGCGGAAGTTGCGCGACAAGTCGGCAGCCAATACTGAAGTCGCAGTGGCAGGCGACGACGACATGCCTGTAGGAGTGACGTTGGTCGTTGTGGTGGACGTCGTGGTCGCCGACCTGTGGAGGTCGGGAACCGGCAGCAGCCCAAAAGCCGACTGCGACTTCTGGCGGCGACTACGACCAGGACCCTCGAGCTGGTTGGCAGGAAGGAACGATGGCGACGAGTCTGGAAGTGTACTCGTTGCAGGAGCAGAAATAGCATCATCTGGCGACGACGCCTGGAACAGCAGACTCTGGAGATTGCGCGACATGACCTGGGCATGTTGGAACTTTGGCGGTGCCATCTGGGACTGCGGAGCGGCCCCCATGCTCGCAATTGGTGAAACTGCGAACTCAATCATGATATCCTATGTGCTGTGATGCAAGCTTCACGGCGTTCACAAATGCAGTCTATAGCAGTTTTTGGTCTGTAGAGTTGCGATCCAGCGCTTCTAGTATTTATGCGATATGATCTGTGTGGTGTTTTGTTTCGTAGTGTTCTGGTGACACTGTGTAGTGTTTCAGCTTTGTTCGTGGACTGTGTGTGCTTGTGTATGCACTGTAGAGCGGTCGAACTGGCAAATTCCTGAAGCAAATATCGAGCTGCTATTCGTATTGCGTTTCGCACCCACTATTGTCGCAATATAGCACTTCGTACTGTGACGTACACGGGCTATTAAAGATAGAATATTGCAAGCAACCGGTGCTTGAGCTGGTAGGTGCTTATTGTGGCTGGTGTGGCTTAACACTAGTCAACACCAGCAATACCCTAAACGAGTCGCCAACAAGCCGTGAAACGAGAGCGAGCGTGTGTGAGTGTGTGTACGTGGGTGAGAGAGAGTGTACGGTCACCTAGTGCAGACTCCACAGTGCAAGGGTGTCGGCCAGCACGGCGACGGTGGTGCCTGGCTACTACGGATTATATGGCGCTGAGAGCAAGGCCCTCTTTAAGAGAACAGCACGCCTGGCGACCAGTCGGTTATTATAGTGACAGCGATGGGATCTCCCGACGTGCCATGCACACACGCAACCGTTGCTTTTTGGGACGCTGTGTTGTGCTGGGTATTGCTTTTTCAACGTAGGCTGTTTAATTTGTGTGCTTTTATTGTTCTGGATGGTTTAGGCAACCGTTGTTTGGGACCTTCCTAATGCGGCCCCCAGGCGGACCGCTCCGAGCACACCAACTGGTGGTGCACCGCGCCTGGCACTGGCAGCCCGACTGATTATACGAAGGTACGGTGCCAGAAACAGCCAAAATCAATTTCTACATGTCCGGCGCCGGATATGCTGCCATGTAGAGCGGGTTTTTTTTTTTTTTTTGCGGGCATTCAAGCACTGGCTGCCCCTCGATGCTGGCACTTGTTTGCACGGACCATCAGGGCTAAAAACCTTGTTTTGTCTCCATCATTGGCTGTGTGCCCTTAGAGCGGAGCCGCCCAATAGCGGCGGGATTGCAGGCGACGTCAGTCGATTTGCAGCAGATGGCTGCTTGGCAGATCTCCTGCTCGCTATAGTCATGAGATAATAACAGTGATAACGGTGATCGCAGTTGTTTTGTACGGAATACGGACCTTCCGCGATTGCAGCCTAGAGTCTTTTGTTCAAATCAAGTCAATGCAAGCTAGCTGTGTATACTACGATAGGTATACATACGTAGACTATGTACTACAATAGGTACAGGTAAACTATGTGCTATAATAGGGCTATGTGAGGGTATGTGTAACAAGCGCACTCACTACGGATCCCAATGTACTACTTACTTACGTAGCACAACAACACTACGCATGCTATATGTATGGCACACACTAGGAAAAGAGCCACAGCACACACGACGATGGTGCATGGCCACAATGGGTGCGCACCACAATGATGAATGATGTATACTGACGATACAATGCTGCTACTATAAAATACCCCACGATGGCACGCCCCGATCCAGAGGCGGGCGGCTCGCTTGGCAGCGAAAATGTTCCGACATTGAAGGTTATCTGTTTGGGACATTCCCAAAACAAGTGAATGGCACATGCTTATGCACCGGCGGCTGTGGCCCATGCAGCATGCTTGGCGGTTCCAGACATTGGGGATCGCCGACCAACAACATAATATTACATAGGCAATCTCGTTCCTGCTTGATGGTCAGCTCTGCGGGGCCGGATCCGCTGGTGGGAGCAGCCCTGTGTCCCCAAGTAGCTAGAGCAATTAGCTGGCTCGCAGATACCGCCGATCAATTCGCAGCCCTGATTAGGCGTAGTTAGGCCCGTCTGACGGTATTTGCCAGCGATTGCGGGTGGTCGCCAGCTTTGTCCGGCATAAGCTGCTCGCTGGGGCCACGATTTCTGGCCGACCTGGCCATTTTGCCCACATTGGGCATATTTGTTTTTGCTCATTTATTTTTGGCTTTATCCATGTTCTGTCCAGGCACCCGCTTTTGGTGCACCCTCGGCTGTCAACCGCGTGTTGCGGACTCAAATAAGACAAAATCCCAGAAAAACAAACAAGCGCGACGCACGCTGCATGCTGCTTGCTGCTCGTTGCCTTTCAGGGGGGCCTCTCTGCGCATAGATGGATTCTTCCCCCCCGACGTTGACACGCAGCTCGCCCGAGATCAGCTCCCAGCTAACTGCAACCGGCGAAATCTTGCTGCCCGCAAAAAAACAATGGCCTCGTCCCAATCGAGCGGGCCCACCATGGTCATAGGACCGGTGCGCGGCATCGCTAGCCTGTGTCACTGCTGCATTAGCCGCTTCACGCTGCCGGCAATCGCCAGAATTTGACCTTTAAGACCGGCCCCTCCTCGCATACTGGCGCACCCTCGCAGCGTTACCTGCCCGAATCCGGCAATCCGTCAACAACACGCCGGCGCGTGGGGCTCGCGACCCAGTAGATGCGCGTCCCATAATTAGCAGCTGCACCGCCAAATTATGTTTAGTCCCGCTCATCTTAGTTGGGCTCATGCGTTGGTTTGGCCGATTGGCGCTGACTATGACGTCGTGTCACTCGCTCCTTACGATCGAGGTTGTTTGAGCACCACTCTATCAGCGGACCCACTCTGTGGATTGCGATCTTCGTTCGTATTGTGTGCGGATCGATTCTCCTCACCGTCTCTACCACTGCATATCAATCGTCATGGATTGATCCATCTGGCCGTTAGGTAAAAACGTCACCATCTATCAATAATGCGCGCTCCAACATCATCCGTCAGTAATATCCTCTTAGCCCAACGCTAAACTGCTTGCAGGCGCCTAACCTGTCAACCTGCACTGCAGAATTGATTAGTTTTTTTTATTCTGCACCCACCTGTACCACACCTGTGGTCCGCTGTGCAGCCTCGTAGGTTACTACTGTCTGGCCCACTGATCTGCCTTACACCGCTCACAGCGGCAGCTAAGTTGCAACTGCAGAATTGAAGCTGTTGCTGGGGATGCCTTGCAGCGGCAGCAGCAACTGCCAGCATTAGGGGCTGCTGCCCGCCTCCTTTACGGTTCGGGGTAGTTTGCGAGCTTCATAATGGAAATTCACAAAAGGCTTTTAAATGTTACTATACTGTGGAATACTGCTTCTTTCCGTCTTTCATGTTGAATTGTTTTCAATTGATGGTTTCCGAAGAGAGACTCATTTCTGCTTCGAGCAGTCCCTGATTTTTTATGGGGCTTTTTTTGGGGTTGCATGGCATGACTCAAAGAGCTAATCAGTAGACGACTGCCTGGGAAGAATTGTTCAATGGCCACTGCTGGGCGTCCATCAATCAAATTGTCTATGATATCCTCAGTTACAGCACTCGATGCTATTGTACTGCTACATTCACGTTGTGAATATCCGGCAATTGCTATGTAAACTGGGAAGCGTACAGGATTTTTATCGTTAAGCAAAATGTCAGCCTATTGACTCCTACCGACAAAACAAAGAACCGACAACAGAGCAACAAGAATGGCATAGCCTGCTCTCCCAATGGACATATGAGTGTTTCATCTTATTATGACTCTATTTCAGCGGTATTCTAGCACGCAGCCACCTTATAACTCTGACGAGTTGATATATGCAAGCGGCTCTGAAATGTGGGGTAGCCAAATGATTCTACTACACAGTTGAGCGATGAACTGGACTAAACTACTACCGGTGGCCAAACATTGCTTAGATGTGGAATACTTTGATCTAGCTGGCATCACGTAAATATGTTGCCGCGGATGGCTGGGAACAGGGTGTGCGTGCTTGATACTCTTTTGGCATTCTTTCGCGCTGGTAACTGCTGCGCAGTTGAGGCGGGCGACGAAGTAAGTGGAATAATGCCGGTGCTGTCTAGTACGCTTGTCCTGCTACTGTCTGCAGCCCATCATGTAGTGATGTATCCCATGCACTACATGCGTTAGTGGCTCCATGCATTGACGTGTGGGCATGTGTGTTTTCTTCGATTTAGCCAGCTCCTGGCCTGGTCTATACATTAATGCAAAACGTTCTCTATTTGCCGATCCAGATTAGCGTCTACTAGTTGATTACTGTCAGAATCCATGCCTCAACTGCGCAGCAGTTGCTGCAGCGCGACGGAGTCGCAAGAGCTTCACTTACTACTAAACATTGTCTTGCGACTCCGTCGCGCTGTAGCAACTGCTGCGCAGTTGGACAAGGATTCTTCAGGTTGTGCTAGTGGAATAGTCGCTAATGCAATCAGCTGGCGACGCAGAAGCGTAGTAAGAATTTCAATGCAGTAACATAAGTGATGAAGCAGAGACCGCCGAGTGACGAGGGAGGTACTAGAAAATGTGGTCCATAAGGGCGATACTAGATCAGTGTCTAAGAAGTGGTATTTAATGTAGCTTCTTGATAACAGCAGTCTCGTTGCGTTGCATGGCAGTCAAGGTGTATCAACAGAGCAACAATGTCAGTCTGTTGCATTTCCATCTGGAACGGCACTATCGGACAAAATTTTCAGACGCCTTTAAGTTTCAGAACGTTGCCCATCTGCACACTTTGAGATTACGAAACAAAACGATTTTCTGAAAATATAACTGATTATACGAGTAAAGTCAACTGGGGTTTAAGTTCCCTGTCCGATTGTTATTGGGTACAATCATGCTCGTGTGAGGTAAAGTTTTTTAGTGCCCTTTGCTGAGCGACAAAGTTACTATTTTTGATATACCTATATCAATGGTATCGAATAAGATTGCAAATTAGAGGAAGGAAAATCCGTCCATTCGTTCTATCTCGAATTCAAAAGAGCTCAAACGAAATGAACGACTCTCTGAAAAAATCTGCTGAACGCATGATATATCCAGTTATACGAAAGTAGGGTGATTCAGCTCTCCGTGACCTCCTTCTAAGTGCTTTCCCAGGTATAGTCATCCTGAATTCCGATGAACAGGGCTTACACGATAGGAAACATGGTAGCTAATGGTTAGCCACTACATATCTCTTCTACGACAACTCCGCTAGCAGCTATTTGCAAGTCATAACCCGGTAAATAAACAGTAATCGGTTAGTAAATCAGTGCAATTTGTTGTAGATGCACAAGCTCCTGTTGATATATCACAGACTAGTAGGGGGGCTATGCGAGGCTCATTACATGATCAGGACTTCGTTAATCTGTTTAATACGACTTCTTTTCATCGAGATGTATCAATCTGAGTGAACCTATATTAAAATAGGGATTGGATTGCAGTATGATATGCCCAATATCAGGATTCCGATGCATAGAAAATACACTTGTGGCAACTTCGGCTAATGCTACTGCACTGCACGCCCTCTTTTATTTTCTTGCTAACAGTACTCCATATGAAACTACCACGACTAGCAGGAAGCCAGCACTGCATCTCCTGAATGAATAGTTCTAGCTGCCACAAGATATCTCAACGCGCGACTCTGTTAACAAGCATGATTGGCTAAATGAACAAATTTTCATAGCTATTTAGACGCCAGCGGTGAATCTCCGGAGATTATCTCCGACGACCTGACTGCCCAGCTTAAAACCCCGATGCCTGTTACGTATACAGTGTCGGCATCGCCAGCATCGGCGAAAGCCATTCCGACCCCACCGGATTGGGAGTGCAGATTTCAGTACTCACAAACGATCCGCCGCCCAATGAAATGGGCTGATTTATCGACTTCCTGATGGATAAAATGTCGCGTTTAGGACTGGTGATTTCAATAGCATACTTGGCATATGTACGTACGAGTCGTATCAGACAGATACGTCTGTTGATGACTTTTGCTTCAGCCTCTCGCCTTGATCGGCAGAACTAAAAGCAGATCAAAGCCGGGTATGTATCATCAGGTTTGAATGAAAAATTGCCCCTCTATGTTAAACAGAACGGCCTATTGATCAATATACTTCTAATAAATGCATCCAGTCTGATTTTACTTGGAACAATTTGGAATCACGTACCTATTAATTGCTGGGCAGTTTCATGTCTCGTTTCTCAGATTTACACCACGCTCCGGCCGGCTTTTCTGCCATCGGATTCTCGGGCCAACCAAAGAAATATATATCACACAGATTTATTGAATGACAATGCTACTAATAGGATATCATTTTAAAGTTTGAGCTAAAATTTTCTCAACATGTATTCGCCTGCAACGATACGCATCCAGATGATATCCAAACGATAATTTCTCTGAAGAAAATCAGCAAAAAAGATCACAAACCAGCAGTACTAAGCCACTGCCGCTCAATTCAATTGAGACAGGCTGCATTTTACTTTTAGGAGACCCATTTGTGTGAACGCCTACACATTGTATGCTCGGAAGACGTCCAATCAAAGCCACACCGCACGTTATAACCGTTTCGGGCGATCAGCAAACGGTATGCAGGGCATCACAAGGGGCGGGAGGCCGTTTATCCCAATCAGGTAAGCGCAGAAACCGTTGTAAATAGGCGATGTGCGCCTGAATTGGATGTGTAGCCGAACTTCTCGTTGTACCTGCTCTAGCGGGAATGGGCGGTCGAAACTTAAAAGATGGATCTATCTTTTGATAAAATACTGTTGGTGGGCGATTCTATTGCTCAGCATGCGTTCAACCACACCAGAGGCTTTGGCCTCGGCACTGGGCTTCAGCAGGGTAGGTTAGCTTTGTTGTGCGCTTTTGGCAGACGCGAGCCTGTTTCTAACCGTCAGCTTACATCCGCAGACTGGACGTCCATGGTAGGGGATTTGCTGGATACAACTCGACCCAGATAGCAGCCCTGTTTGGCGACCTTCTTCGGGCTGAACACACTCCGCAATCCAAGATAAAGTTTTTGGTGAGTTTCGCATTTGCCGGTGTATCCGACTCCGCTAACGTTCAAGATACTATGCATAGGCACCAACGACTGTTGCTTGTACGGGTCCCACCACACCCCCGTGAGCCAATACCGTGCAAATCTAGAAAGCATGCTAGCCAAGACCAATCGCCTCAATATCCCAGTCATAGTGATCAGTCCTGCTACCCACCTCGAGTCGATGTGGCGGCGGCATCACAAGGAGCAGAACAATATACGAACACTCGACAACACCCGGCTGTACGTGCAGGCAGCCGAAGACGTAGCCGACAGGTACGGGGCTGGGTTTGTCAACATGTTGGAAGCATTCGCGGGCTATTATGGAGATGTCTCGCAGCTTTTTTTCGACGGTCTGCAGCTGTCTGGGCTTGGATACAACATCATGTTCGAAGAGACCATGAAGTTCATAGGAACTAAACGACCCGAGCTGTCGCCTACGCAATTTCCAAAGCGACTGCCCGAATAATGATAAACGACTCGATGATAATTTATTTTGAGATAATGTAGCGATAAACGGAGTGACTATAACATACATGCATTCATAGGAACAAAGACGTCGTCGCTCAACGCCAGCAGGCGGCCGCTCAATTTCCAGAGCGGGGGGGGGGGGGGTACCTCAGCGACAGCTCATTCGATGATGACGCATTTAATCCATTAATTAGATTTGTTAATAGCAGCAGCGAGAAGAAAAATTAATTATAATGAGATACGCAGACACATCCGAATAGCTAGTATGGGTGAATTTAATGATATATTATTAAATAACAGGAGAGGGAACCTCTCCACACTGTTTCTGGTGATACGGGGTTGTTCTATGCGTTAATGATGTTCATCTCTCGCAGGGCGTAGTCCACGATCGAGCTGTCTGCCAGCAAGTCGTCAACCCGGTTGTAATGCCGTTCAGAATAAGGGATGAGGCTGTTGACGATGCTGTTGATTCCTGGAATCGCACTCAGACTGTCCACAGAATGGCTCTTAAGGACAGCATTCAGTACTGGCTGGCCTACCACGCTCGTTCTGGCATTGGTGTTCCAGTCACGCACTCTTTGCAGAAGGCGCAGCAGCTTGTCATTGTCTAGCTCAGCAATAACACCATCAATCGCAACGAGTCCTGTGATAGAACCTTGTTCGCGTCGGCGCTGAACCTCCGTGAGAAGCTTCAGCAGCTTGTAGGGGTGGTCCAGCGACAGCGCCAGCTGGAATGCACTGTCCCACTCCTCTTTGAGCATGTGGTTCGACAACTGTTGTTCCTGCTCAACCTGATGGGCATTCTCGGCCGCGGCCTTCACTCGCTCCTCCTCACTCACATCTTCCCACACCGAGATCACCGAGTCCCCACCTCCTGATAAGATGACGCCACCATCACTGTCCTCGTCTGAGCCACTACTTTTGCTGCCGACCACGACTGACCACACTTTTTCCTCGTGATTATCCAGAGTCGTCATGCACTCACCGGAATTCGTCTCCCACACTTTCACGAGCCCATCTCCACCAGCACTCACTATCTGTCTGCCCTGAGTCAGGAATCCAACTTTCAACACAGAATTCGTATGGCCCTCGAATGTCCTGATGCAGGAATAGTCATTCAGATTCCACAGGCGGATAGTCTTATCACCACTTCCAGTGGCCACTGTCTTCTCCCATTGAGAGAACTTCACAGACCACACGCCTCTCCGGTGGCCCCTAAGTATACCGATTATCTCGCCGGTCTCGACGTTCCACACTTTAGCTGTCCTATCCTGACTGGCAGTTGCAAATAGTCTGTCGTCGGGCGACACGTCAATAGCATTTATGTCTTTGTCGTGCGCCTTCCTGGTATACACGGCAGATCCACTTTTGGGGCTCCACCGTTTCACAGTCAGATCCTGCGATCCAGTGATTATGAACGATGGAACCACATCAGCGTCTTCCACAGGAGACCGGGGCAGTCCAATAGCTCCTATGGACCCCGCGTGTCCCTTATAAATAGAATGGCACTTGCCATTATGCCAAAGTCTTGCCTGATTGTCCTTAGCCGCCGATGCCAACCAGCGCCCGTTATACGTCTTGTCAATAGCTATCACGATGTCGCTGTGACCTCTCAGCATTTCACATTCGAGGGGCCTCTCCAACGATACGATGCGCACTTCTGGCGAATTGGTCGCAATGGCTATTCTGGAATCGTTCAATAGGCACAAATCAATTACCTCGCCATGGTTACCAGCAATATTCCTGAGTAACTGTAGAGTCAGCGTGACTTGCTGGATGATTTGGTCAGACAGCACTATATATAGCGTGTCTGCAACTAGATGAACCTGAAGCACGCCTACCTCCTCATCTAAATTCAAGTCGATTTCTCGTTCCTGTTGGCGCACCAAGCTTCCATTTTCCAGATTGCGCACCCTCAACAACCCGTGCTCACCTCCTGTATAAATCTCATCGTCACAAATAAATCCGACTGTTTCTAGAACTTCGTTGACGGGCAGAGTATTGATGAGTTTCTTCGTTTTCGTGTTCCAGACACTAACCACTTTGTCTCTACCACCACTTATGAGCTTGGTGCCGTCGCTACTAAAGTCCAGCCCCCTCACTATGCTGACATGGTTGTCCAGCACAGCGATAGACTTGCCCTTCACAAGGTCCCACAACCGCACTTTACAATCGTCGGATCCGCTGGCAAGCTTCCAGTCAGTTGAGCCTTGCTGACCCCAGAACTTGAGAGCAGAAATAATTCCGCCGTGACCTCTCAGATTGTGGGTAGAATAGCCACCTGCGAGGTCCCATACTTTGATAGCTCCCTCAGCCCCTCCCGTGGCAAGTAGTGTGGACGTAGGATCAACTGCCACAACCATTACTGGCGACTCATGGGCCTTTATAGTCTTGACTTTAGTAACAACCAGAGCTCCTCCAGATGGACGAGACAGCTTGAATATATGCATCAACAGCGACCTTGAACACATAATGAGATACTCTCCAGATGGTGCCAGAGTGATCGTCGTCAAAAGTTCACCATCTCCCTCGACAACCGCTAACCTAGAAGAACTCTCGAGGTCCGTCAATACCACTCTATCGTTCAAAGTGGTTGCCATGATGTCACCCGATATTGATACATCTCCACCACTGTAGAATGGCTCGATAGACGAGCGCAGTTTGTACGTCGTCTTTAAATCCATGATGACGGGTTAAAGACTGCAGACGAAGTCGTGATGATTTCAGTTTTTTTCAACATTACATCTAAATTTTTTATTTTAGGAAATTACCACAACCCTGGAACAGCAGGACGACATTTAGCTAGAGTGGTGATGAGGAAATATCATGTATGATTCCACGCTGAAAAACAGCAATAACAAACTGTTGCAAGCAGCTGAATTACTTACACGTGAGGTCGTTTGATACATGATTACAAAGCGGTTGCTGCGGTTTGGATTGGGTAACCGGTTCTTGGAACCAGAGGATGAGGGCGACATTGAAGCTGCTAGCAAGCAGAATGCAGAGAGGTTGCAGCGCATTATTGATGCTGAAAATGTGGTGCTGAGGCTTGTTGGTATTGCGAGCCTCGAGAAGAAAGATCTCGGCTCAGGGATACGAATCAATAACAAGGATGCTGCAGCGACAGATGACCGCGAGAACAAAGAACCAGATGTGAGTCTGGGGTTGTTTGCAGTTCTGTACGGGACGCACACCATGATCCATTGGCCCATTTCGAAGCTCCGTAGCAAGTCGCAGACGTTTTTGACTTCTCCGGTTGGGAATCTCCGACTGTCGTCTCTATACAAAGGATTACCGTACTCATTGATATATGAGATCTCTAGGCATACTGTATTTGCTGCACTGCAATCGCTAATGCCAGCGTCATCTCGATCTAGTGCTGTTGTTACCACAGTGTCTGAAATGTTAGTTGACATGATCGGGAGAATACTCATGTATCCGATTTCTGAGGCCATGTATACTGGGATTCTGGACCTTCAGGGTCCACCGCTATTGTCCATGTACTCTATTGCATATTTCTCACGCAACCGCTACCTGATTGGGTGGACTGTGCTGAGCTGCTTTGCAGAAACTCTAATAACCGAAATTGTTGCCTCATATTTGCTGAAATTTACTTCGAGGTTTGGTAAAAAGCAGAACAACGACGATTTGACAACACTTTCGAGCAGGCGTTCGTCCCAGATTTCTACATCGACAAGCGATTTTGTCATACTGGCGTCGTCCACGCTGGGAGGCATCCTGGCAATCCCATTCAGCACTATTTTATTTAAGAAACTTGCTCACAAGTATAGTTCACTGTCGGGATCGGGTCTCATTGGATGTCGAATCCCTGTGCTCATGGCGATAACCTGCATAGAATGGCTGGAGACTTGGACCGTGACCGAGGTTTTCCGCTGGTTGGTGCACTGAAGCACTGTAGCTATGGCCCACCGCCTTTTAATACGCCTTGATGTCTTCAGAAACCTATCTTTTTTCTGTTATTTTAAATTTGCTTGTGTGTGAATTTCAAAATTCCTATTTCACCTATTGAGACCGCCCCTGAGCTAGATTACTTGTTTCAGCACCAGCACGGCTGACCTTCCTGACCCTGCTGATGATTTGCCCTATAAACTTCACAGATACAGTTTGTTGACCAGTTAAGGCTCTATCTGGAAATTTCGTTTTCCGAAAGCAGAGGTCAATATAATGCGGTTTATAGGAGGACTCGTAAGCTTGCTTGTGGCTCTTTACGCGTTATTGTCGTATATCAGGGTGAATCATTTGCCGAAGGCCTATGTTTTTGACCGCCTCAAGCTCCAGTCTGTTGGACAGGAGGTCCTTCGCCAGCACCGCGGTGCCAATTCGACAGTGATTCTTGGTGAGATGTACAAGCGGCTTCGCGAGGATTACGGGGAACTCATCAATGAATATGACGAGTCTGAATGGGTGTTCAACAACGCTGGCAACGCCATGGGGTCAATGTATGTGCTCCATGCCTCGATCACAGAGTACTTAATTTTCTTTGGAACCGCAGTCGGAACAGAGGGTCATACCGGAACGCATTTTGCAGACGATTATTTTCTGATTCTTCATGGTGAGCAGACAGCTGCGCCTGCAAATGCACGGCAGGCTGAAGTGTACCTGCCGGGCGATTCCCATCATCTTCCATGTGGCTACAACAAGCAGTATCGAATGCCTGCTGATTCGTGGGCCCTAGAGCTGGCGCAGGGATGGATACCGACTATGCTGCCGTTTGGTATGATTGAAGCTCTGACGTCGACGATGGACTTTCACTCGCTTTTCAAGACAGTGCGACTGAGTGCGGTGAATATCGTCAGAAACCTGCTGCGAGGCAAGTTCTAGACGCTAATTACGAGTTGGGCGTCGGAAAACAGTGTAGAAAAGCATTAGAGGCGTCATAATAGAGACTACCATGTACAAAAACTACTTGTTAAATGAGTGTTTTAGTAAATTATAATAGTCAATCAGTTCGCGGTTCAAGTTTTTTTTGTCGCGCTCCGCTTATATTCTACTCATGCTAGTATGCGCCACTTTTATGCACATACTGGTTTAGGCATATCGATAATGTACTTAGCATCGTCATTAGCACTCTGGGGAATCTAATGGATCACACAAAGCTGCTGAAGCTGTGGTCGGCGGAGGACCCACTGAAGCTGCTGCTTCTTGCTCGAGAAATCGAAGCGCAAGGGAGTTGGCATGCGTTTCTGTCTCCAAACGAGCACAAGCTGTTCGAGTATGCAATTTCCAAGGGCGGAGACCTGTGGACGCAATTTCTCGAGGGATCTGTAATTTGCCAATTGGTTCACAGAAGCGCATCTGGTGACCCTGGCCAGTCGGTTGATAGTGTAGGTGGAAAAGACGAATCGAAACGGGCCGACGATGTCAACGGCGATGTAGGTGCAAACCAAGTCCATGGCGAATCGAACTCTATCACGTCTATCGATGGCCTAACGCTGGCTTTCCGAGTCCGCTATATGCTTTTCGAGAGAAGTATTGGACTCCTGTACCCCGAAATTGGCGGTGACACGATTCTCGATTTTGACTCTGCGCTGTTTGAAGATGACGAACAGCAAAAGCCATCTACAGCGCCAGCCAAAGTTCAAGCCCGAGATGAAGACGACGACTACGACGAGGGTGACGACGAAGATGAGGAAAACGAGGAGGCGCAGCCAAAACAAAATGGAAATAAGGGAGATGCCACAGTAAATGGACGTGTATCACCAGAAGCAGATGACCGTGACGCAGAAAGTGGAAGATTTGTTATCAAAGGTAAGTTGTATTCCTGACACTGATAGAACCTGTGTGACTGACAAAATAGTAATGGCTGCCAATGAAGAGGAGACAAATATGAAAAACAAGGATGCCATTGCGAGCTTCAATAAGCTGTACCATACATTCGATAATGATAGAGAGAACGCTCTGAAGCAGCGCAAGCTTGAAGAGTCCGATCGCCAGATGGACTCAGACATGGTGAACGGATCTATGAACCCAAGTGATGATAACGACAAGAAAATGATTAACAACAATAACAGCACATCTGGCTTTGGCGCTGCTAATCTCAGTTTGAAGCATTTACTGGCAACTATCGAGTCGCGTCGTGACAGCCTTTCGTTGACTGACCTCGAGCTTCAAAATCTAATTCTCGACGTTCGCAAGAACCGATCCAAGTGGGCCAGTGAAGATAAGATTGGTCAAGAGGAACTGTACGAAGCAGCTGAAAAGGTTGTCCTTGAGCTGCGGGCATACACGGAGCACTCTACTGCATTTCTCAACAAGGTCAACAAACGGGACGCCCCGAACTACTTCACAATCATAAAAAATCCCATGGATCTGAACACAGTCATGAAGAAACTCAAGAGCTTTCAATACAAAAGCAAGAAGGAGTTCGTGGACGATCTGATGCTGATTTGGCAGAACTGCTTGACGTACAACACTGATCCTAAACACTTTCTCCGAGCGCACGCTATTGCCATGCAGAGGAAGACGTTAAGCCTTATACCGCTTATTCCTGATATTGTTGTGCGAGACCGTGGAGAAGTAGAAGCTGAGGATGCCCAGAGAGAGGCGGCAGATGTTAGTATGGCCAACACTGGTGACAGCGACGACGACAAGCCCTCCTCAACAGCAGGTGCTGGCAGGAGCGCCAAAAAAGTTGGCAAGCATTCCACTAAAGGGCGGAAGCGAAAGTTAGATTCCACTGAAGATGACGCTAATGTTGAAGCTGCCGACAGTAGCGGTACTAATGGAACTGGTGGTGTGCCTCCTCCCTTTGATTCGCCTGCCCCGTCCGCTGTACCCCCAGGTGTTTCTACGCCCAACAACGCAAGGGCGAGTCCATTTCATCGGTTAGAAGGCGGGGGTCATTCGACGCCGACACCAGGTCCAGATATTGATGCTGAGCTGAATGAAACTCTCAAGGAAGAGAGTCGAGATGACCAACAGGTATATGCATTAGATATCGAATCACAAGTTTGGCAGAACTTCTATTCAAAGCAGCGGTCCCTATATTGCAACAGACGAAACGAGCTGTTCAAGGGCGACAGTCTGAACACTGAGTCCAATGCAGTATTTCGCAGAGGCACTTCAATGGCGAAATTTGAAGAAATTGTGGAGTCCATGTTCAAGGGTGACAGTGAGGAAGACCACAGAGAAAAGCTCTTTCAGAATCGGAGTCTTCTTGAGTCTTTCGAGGCCGATAAGCATCCGTTCATACTTGAATATGAAGTTACCTCAGGCCTTCCAGCGCTACCTGACAGGCTGACGCATTATCGGATCTTTGACGGCGACGACGAGGAATATTACGAATATAATCCTGAAAACTTGCAGAGCATAAAATCGGAAGACGACGTTCCGGCGTCACAGTTTATTGTGACCAACGGACTGGCGCCGACATACCATTCTAATCTTCAAGAAATACAGCAGATCAGGAAAATATGCTATAAGATTTCGGTCATTCGGCAAATGCAGCTCCAACAGCATGTGCATGCCTCACAGTTAGAAAACTATAACCCGCCTGACATAGTCGAGAACGACATCGATATCAATTCTCGACTTCCGGGCCATGACACTTATTCGAAAGAAGTGTCGACTGCGGCCATGAGACGAGCAATTGCCAAGGTATCTATGCATAGTGGATTTGAGGTCACAGAGCTCATGGCACTGGATGCCTTGAGTGAAGTTGCTGGGGATTACATGATGAAACTGGGTAGAAAACTGCAGCTTTATTTAGAGGATTACAAGAATGATATGGATATGGAGTCAATGGTCCTGTCGACTCTGAGAGAACAGGGGATTGAAGACCTCCTCACGTTGGACTCTTATGTTCATGACGAAGTAGAACGTCATGGCACGAGACTTCAAGAGCTCAAGAGAAAGTTGACGGGCTTTGTAGCAGACTTGCTACGTCCTGGCGTTGCGGAGTTGAATGATCGTCAATTTGCAGATGACAGTGACCAGTTTTTCAGTGGTGACTTTTCAACAGAACTGGGTGATGATTTCTTTGGATTTCGTGAGCTTGGTCTGGACAAGGAACTTGGGCTATTGTCTTCGTCGGTTCCATTCCACTTATTACAGAGCCGGCTCAGTGCGTCGTTTAATTCACAGAGCGATGCGCCGACGATCTCGGACCGGTTCCAAGAGGTCCCCGAGTATCCGCCCATGGACATACATTTAGCAAACGCACAAATAGGATTATTGCGACCATTTTTCATTGCCAAGCTAGACTCGTCGGGATCAGATGTCCTGCTGGAAGGAGAACAACTGCCCCCGAAACAGCGCAATGTTCGTCCAAAACTACCGCCAACAGGTAAAATACAGGGGTTGAAGAAAAAGCCTCTGAGTAAGGTGTTTTTCCGACCGAAGCCGAAGCCAAGTAAGGACAGTGATGCCCACCATCCAAAGGTTGAGAGCGCTTTAGATGGTATTGCATTGCCGTCTGACGCAGTGACGGAGCAGGATTCTATTGGACTACACGACGAGTCGATGGAGTCGCTATTCTAGCATTGTACATGATGATCTAAATTTAATTTGTATTAATTATGATGCTATTATATGAGGATGACTTATATATGCTACGGTTAATTTTATCAAGGTTTAAGAACTTGTATTGCTCGTCCCTTATATATGACAAGTACACAGACTGCAAATCGAGTCCAACTAATTTCGCACTATTGCCTTTCATCTTGTTACTAATAAATTATTTTCGCTCGATTGATTCCGAGTCTACTGCACACTCCTATTGCTCCTTCACATCT